>CAUJRU010001593.1:0-133218 GCA_963277665.1 Viscum album
CACAATAAATAAAAAGTACCATTTACCCCATATTGATTACTTATTCGATAAACTATAAAAATATAAATAATTTTTCAAGATTTACCTACATTTTAGATATCATTAATTAAGGGTCAATAGTAAGGATATACCCAAGAACACTTTCTATACAAGGTATAGAAACTATGAATATATAGTAATTATATTTAGTCAAACTAATTCCCCCACTATCTTCATGGAATTAAGGAATAGAGTCTTTAGAGATTAAATTGATTACTTTGTGGTAGTATTTATAGATGATATTATTATCTATTCAATGAAAAATGAAGAGACTGAATACTATTTGATAATTGTGCTAAAGAAACTAAGGAAGAAGAAAAAATATTCAAAATTTTAAATGTTTTATTTTTTGCAGCAAAAGGTTTTATTTTTGTGTCATATAATCTCAAGAGAGGGTATATCAGTAGATCCATCAAAGGTAGAGGCTATTGAATGTAGACCTAGAACAACCATGGTAACAGAGATCTATTGTTTTCTTGGTTTATTTGTATATTATTGATAGTGTTTATAGAATTTATCATGACTATCTAATCCACTAAGCAAGTTAAATAGTAAGGGATCCATGTTCCTCTGGACAGATGAACGTGATGAAAATTTCAATAAATTGAATGGATGATTAGTTAGTTCAACCATTATTACATTAACCTATAGTAGAGATGGGTATATAATCTATAGTGATGAATCCATGAAGGGATTGATATGTGTTCTTATAAAAAAGGAGATGGTTATACCTTATACTTTACAAAAATTCAATATTCATGAGAAAAATTACCTAGCTCATTATTTGGAGTTAGCTACGGTAATTTTTACCTTAAAGATACATATGAATTATATTTATGGATAATGTGTGATATATATATGAATAAAAAAAGTTTGAATTATATATTCACACAAAATGAGTTGAATATATTCTAGAGAAGATGCTTAGAGATGATTAAATATTATAATTTCTCAATAAATTACCACATTGGGAAAGCGAACAAGGTGGATGATTCTTTGAGTTGAAAGGATCATACTAGCTTATCCAAGATGATGATTACAAAAGATTTCAAAGGATGGATCTGGAAATCCTTAAGGAAGGGAAAAATTATATTTTTCAATTGAATGTTCAACCATTTATCCAAGTGATGATTAAATAGGAGATGAAGGAATATGTTGAACTAAAAAAATATTAGAATATTTTTGAGTTTAAAATTGATCATGATGGAATGATAAGGTTCATGAACTATGAATACATTTTGTCCATATTAGATTTGAAGGAGTTTTTAGAGTAATATTATAGTTCTTCATTCTATATTTATCCTATAAGTAAGAAGATGTATATACATTTGAAATAATACTTCTAGTGGTATGAAATAAATATAGATTTCATAGAGTTTGTATCTTGGGGCTTGGTATGTCATAAATTTAAGATTGAGAGACAAAAGTATTATGGGATGTTACATCCATTACCTATACCAGAATGTAAATAAGAAACCATCACTGTTAATTTTTTCATTGGACTCCCCAAAATGTCTAAAGGGAATAATGCTATATGGGTTGTATTCGGTCGACCTATTAAGTCGGAAAACTTGATCTCTATTAGAGAATAATTATCCCTATATCAACATGCTTGGATATACCATAAGAAAGTGGAAATGTTGTATGGAGAACCACATTACATAGCTTTCAATAAATAATTCAGATGACTCCTTTTGAAGACAAATATGGAAGGAAGGGTAGAGATCCAACATGTTGGAATGAAGTTGGAGAAAGAAATATATTGGAAGTTGAGATAACAGATGAAATTGAAAATAAGGTTAGAGCTATTTAGAAACACATCAATGGTATATCAGAGTCAATAGAAAAGTTATGTTGACAATGACTATTGTGATATAGAATTTGAAGTTGGTGATAATGTTTTTCTTAGAATTTCTCAATGGAAGAGGGTTATAAGATTTTGGAAGAAAGGGAAACTAAGACCTAGTTATATCAACCAATTTGAAATTCTTGATAATATTGGTATTTTATCCTATCTTTTGGTGCTTCAACTGAATCACTCTCTAGTCCATGATGTGTTCCATGTATCTCTATTGCTTAAGTACATATCTGACCCTTCACATACACTGAAATCAGAGGTCATACTTCCAGAAAAAGATATATATTTTGAGGAACAACCAGAGGATATTTTATATTTTATAGAGAATGTTTCATGAAATCAAAGTTTCTTGGAGACAACCAATTTTCAGAAGCTATGTGGGAACATGAGGATACGTTGAGGAAGAAGTATCATCATTTGTTTGTATTAGAGTGATTAATTTTAATGGAAAAATTATTTTTATGGGGGGTATAATCTAGAAACCCTAGTTTTTATGAATTATTATTATTTTGAATAAAGTAATTTTCTTCAATATCTTATATTACACACAACACCGAGTTTTTCTTTCATTACATGCAACTCTGAGTTTTATCAACCAAGATATATTTGTAAAATAATGATTTAAATGCAAACATTATAAATATCTATTAAACATATAATATGAATAGTAATAATTAATTTTAAATAACAATTATAATGGTTTTACATAAATAAACCATATTGATAAAAAGGTACTTAATTTTAGAAACATCTTTTTATGTTTCAAAAATACTATTTTCTAAAAAAATATTATTTATTTATTTATTTTTTTACATAATAATGAAAATAAATTTTAGAAATTTTATGAAAATTAATTTGATAAAATTAAATTTATCTTTTAAATAATCATGAAAAATAATGTTAGGGTGATTGTTTGTGATTTTTCTAAAAAGGTTCATATTTTAATGAATAGTTAAAAAGTACTGAATTTTAATTAAAAAATTCATTTTTGATTAATTTATTTACAAAGTTAAATTATATTTTAAAATTTTTATATAAAATTTTCTCATTTACACATAAATAAATCCAGTTTAGGTAATTTTAATCAATTTTTTTCTTAATTTATATATTAAAATATTTCAAACTTTTAAACTTTTTCTCTTTAAAAACCCTCATTCTCATTACTTATGTGGGATTATTTTTAAATTAAAATTTTCTAATTCTGTTAGTGTAATTTGGAAAAAATGGATTTTATATTTTTAATAATAATGATTTATATTATATAATAAGTTCAAATTAATTTTTAACAAAAATTATTAATATAAATAGTAAAAATTATTTACTGTGGTTAAGGTAAAAATCGGTTTACAGGGTGTTAAAATAAATTGATAGTAGTTAAAATTACCAATAAAATTTTCTAAAATATATTTTATAGACATATTAATATCTTATAATGTATAATTTTTTAATTTGGGAAATTTTTTACCCTTTTTGGACATGAAAAATGTGGGTATGACTTTTTCTTTCAAAAAATTACAAGTGTATCACTCACCTCACTTATAAAATTCCACCCCTATCCTCTATTCTTCAGATCCTTTAAACCCTTTTGGTTTGGTTAGGAACTAGAAAAATTAATTAATTAATTCCCTTTTCTCATCATATAATCTTTATTTTTTATAGAAATACAACCGAGGAAGGATTTTGGTGCAAACCTAAGGAGGATACCTAAAGAAGAGGTAACGTTCATCAACAAGCGTTTTTTTCTTTCTTCCTTCACCACCTTAAATTATTATTAGAACATAATGATCTAATAAACTCAACATATTCTATATAATTATTTATTTATGTGAATTTAATGATCTACAACCATCTCCACTTCTATAAGAATGGTTACAAAATCATCATTCGTGTCTACGACAGACTACCGCCTCATGAACTAATGTCGTTCATTTCTCCCTTACCAACTCAAAAGGATGTAAATAATGATGTATTTATTAATTTTATATCATATTTATGATTTTATTATGATTATTGATTTATTATATCACACATATATTTATACTCACTATTTTATGTGAATACGATAACGCCGCTCGTGTGTATGGTGGATTACCTCCTCGAGAAACAATACGATTTCTTTATACTTTATATAGAATGCATTAATGATGTATTTAATAAAAATATGTGATATATATTATTTAAAAATAATTATGTAATTATAATACACACACACACACAAACACACACACACACACACACACACACACATATATATCATTTACATTTCTTTCTTTCAATCCGATAAGAAAATGGAAACAATATTAATGCATACCTACGTCCTATCATCTCCATAAATGATGTATTAATTCTCAATAATTAAATTTTATGAAGTACTATAAATAGATATATAATGAATATATATTAAATTTATATCATGTTTAAAAATCTAGATATAATTAAACCATATTCAATGTAATAGAAACAAAAATAAAAAATCAAAACATACATGAAAAACAAAGCAGTTTATTCCTGAAATGGGACTTTTACATGAAATTATTAACAAAAGGGTAATAAAATTTCTTCGTAAAATAATATATGGTTATTTAATATATTTATAATAATATTATATTTATTATTCAATTGGGTTTAATGAAGTAGAAGTCAAGACTTAAGGTAAGATATTTTTATCTCAATTTACCTTCTTTGAGACATATGTTGTGTTATGAACATACATTCTTTTAGGAGATTTATATAAAACCCATTTGACATGATATATCATGAATTTATTTATCATCATGATATTTTATGTTTTATTTTATCCTATTCTGATATGGGGATTTTGATTTGATGATACCAAAGGGGTAATAATTTTATGTTACAATATCATCGTTTATTGGGATTATTTTTGATTATTTTTTATGATAAAATATTGCGATAAAAATCTCAATAAAATCATGAATTTCTTTATTCTATATTTATTCATAATATTTTCAAGTAATAGTACCATTTCCTACATTTTTGGAATTCAAATAATTGAGAATTTGTTTTTAATAAAATATAACTTTTTTCACTCTTTGATTGGAAATCCATTTTCTTCAAAAAAAATTTCTTTAAAAATGTTTTTAGAAAGTTTTATTATGATCCTTTGAATTTAAATGAAAAATTTTACCATGTTTTACTTTTTAAAATCATTATTTGAAAGTAATATTCATGTCATTTTCCAAATAATGCTCATGTTCATTTTAATGAAAATGGGAAAGGAATATTTGTTTTAACGTGTAAGATAAGAGAGAAACTTTCCATCACCATTACTATTATTTTATTTGAATATTACTTTATTTTTTTTCAATTTTATCATAAAATAAAAATATTTTCAAAAGTTTTTATGTTTTTAGAAGTGTTTTTCA
The DNA here is from genome assembly GCA_963277665.1 of Viscum album. NCBI lineage: Eukaryota > Viridiplantae > Streptophyta > Magnoliopsida > Santalales > Viscaceae > Viscum > Viscum album. The sequence continues at coordinate 5,284 of CAUJRU010001593.1, forward strand.
AAGTGGAAAGAATACTGTCCTCAATAAATGTTTCAAATTATTAATCAAAATCAAATTACATATAAGAGGAAATATTTTAAGGCTACTTATTCATTAATGGGGATATGATCCCATGATACCATTAGTTTTTTTAATTTAGTGGTTTTTTTATAATTTAATGATGTTTATGAAACCTATATCTCTTACATGATTTAGACCAAGATATAATTATTATGAAACCCACTTCTTTTCCATGGGTTATGCTATGATGAAATTACTGTGAACCATGTATCTTTTCCACAGGTTATGATATAATAAAATGATTATGAAACCCATTTCATTTCCGAGGTTATGATATAATTAAAATTTTAAAATATTGTAGAATATATAATTATGGGTTTCATTATGAGATAAGTAATACCTATATCCTCCTCCAATACATTGGGTAAACATTTATATCTCGTGATACAGATAGGGCTAGAACGGGGAGTGAACCTAGTTTAGTAAGTTAATTTTTCCTCTAGTATGTTATTTGGAGTAAACCTTTTCTACTATGATGGTTTTGGGAGTGAACCTATTAAAATATGATATCCTTGGTAGTGATCCTTTTCTATTGTAGAAATGATTTTATATTCTTATGTGTTTTCCACAAATCTATGTCTAATTCCAATGTTATGTTCTCTTGTCTCATGTTATTTGATTACCTTATGATTCATGCCTTATGAACTACCAAAATTTATTTCCTAAATCATTATTGTGATATTTAATATGAATGGAATGATTTTCAAATGATTTTCTCATGTTATCATACCCTTATATTCATATTATGCTTATATATCTACCTTATTCACCCATTCCGAGCATCTGAGATCACTATTTATTATGTTTTCTTTCACCAGGTTATTTAGAAATATATTGTGTATGATTTTTCTAAGAAGGGTGATGATTATGAAGATCATATTGGGACATGATGTAGTTAACCTTGAACCAATTGTTTATGTTTCCACGTATCCAAAGACACTTTACTATTACGATCCTAAGGCGAGTGTTTATGTAATGTAATTAATATTCATAAAAAATGATATAATTTATATGTATGATAATCTAAGGTATATATATCATAGGTTTTGATATAGACCGAGGAAAGAGCCTCATGAGTTATCCTGATCATGGGGTTTAATTTTTCATAAAATTCTGTTGTAGATTTTTCCATCATGAATCAGGTTTTATTTTAGGGTATGAACATGTTTGGAAAGGATAAAATGATTATTTATATGTTTTGTTAATTTTTTGGAGTTTCAATATATTTATTTAAAATTTATAAAGGTAGAAATTCAAGGTTCATTTTATAGTGATTAAGAGTCATTTTTCCAATGTTTAGTGAAAATATATCTATGTATAGAAAAGTAAGGGTCACCTTGTAATATTAAGGGTAAATATTTGGGAACAAAAACTAATAAGAGTAAAATTTTATTAAGTAAAACTTCATTTTTAGTAAGAATAAATATTCGTAAATAAATAAATGAGTTAGGGTAACATTGGAGTCACCTTTTATCAGTAAGAGTAAAAATTTGGAAAAGGAAATGATTAAGACTAAATTTTGAGTGAAAGTAATTTTTTAATAAAAGTTACTTTGTTTTCAGTAAGGGTGACTTTAAAAAACATAAGGGAAATATTTTCTATATATAGGGATACCCTCTGGGAGTAAGGGTAACTTTTTTTTTTGTTAAGGGTAAATTTTTTTAGTATGAGTAACTTTTTTATGAGAAAGGGTAATAGTGTTTGAAAAATTTCATTATGATGTAATTTTTCCATATTTTCAAAAAATACCAAAGAATGATTATTTAAGTTTGGAAAATATTTAAAAATTTAAATAAATGTTTTTTTACAACCAAAAATTAAGAAATACATCCAAAATTCCCTCTTGGTCTTTTTTTCTACAACAATTTTGATTATAATCATTTCTCATTAGAATATAACATCATCTCAAATAGAGAGGATAAAATGCAAGGCTAAAAGTTTATGTTTACATGTTAACTAGACTTATCCCTATTACTTCATCATTTTTTGAAAAACTCTAATTTGAAGGATTTTTTTTATATTTTGGCAAATCATATGATTGAGGATGAACTAGTTGTTGGTTCTTAATTAGTCAATTCTAGCATGATCAAGTTAGGAGGTTCCTAGATTAATTCTTATTTATATATTTGTAATGTGTTTTTTTATAAACAGGAGTAGGTAGGGTTGTCTTGGTAAGACCAGGAATGGAACTTATTATGTTCTTATTTATCTTAAGGGATATTTGGGGGTAGTCTCCTACAAAAAATCGTGGATTTAGCCTAGTATGGATTAGTTGAGCAGTTTTAGGGTTTGATGGAAATGAAGGCACATATTTGTGATTGGGTATTTTTGAGAAGAGATGTTATTGTGGCTAGCTGGTGTGATGAAAATGGTGTTGAAAATTACCATGGAAGAAATATAGGTTCACTTATGCCAAACCCTTGTATGTTTGTGAATTTCACTCACCATGGGGATTAGAAGGTCATTGGGGTTGTGTGAACATATAGAATAAACAATGAGGTGGTTTAGTACACTCATTAAGGTTTATGGCCTATAAATACTAATAAGTATAGGGTGTTTGTTTTGAATATCAACATAGGAGAGGTACACACCATAGGGGCCACAATTGGTGGTGAGAGACCGCAAAATGGGAGTGAATTTCCTTCCATGTTGAGAAATATATTAGTAATAGCATGTGGAATGGATTATGAATGTTTTGGTGGGGCATCATGGTGGACCTATGATGGTCAGGTTGGTTATGAATGATTGATATATTGAGTGAAATGGGTTTGATCATAAGGATAATGATTCATCTTGTATAACTAAATGTGGATGTACCATTCCAACCTGGAATTGGATGAAATAGGTAAAGGATCACTCGGGTATGATTGAGTTTGAGTTGAGTAGGTTGCACAATATATTTTTATTACTATTTATTATTCTTTTAATATATTCACATATGAATGGTTCTATGTTTGGGAAATCATTAACGATAGCCTATCGAGTTCATACTTACACCCTACATGGGCCCTTTAGGATGCATGAAGACTTTATGTGTATGACGTAACTAAGGTAAAAGTATCATCATCAAGAACTTAGTCGTTAGGATTTTAAAGATGTTATATGAGAAAGATAATTTGGTTTTGTAGGTGGCATGGGTGGTACATCGATGTTGGTATGGTAGTTAATTTTGGTAATTTTTATACACGCATATATGTGATTAGATTATGGGTGATCATATTAGATATTTTATAGATCATGTGACATGGTAAATATATATATGAATTTAATATGTTTATATTTAGATTATTTTTAGTATTGTTTTGATTTTTTTCTTTTTTTTTGTTATTACTATTTGTCTTCATAAGGTATAGTCTCCCCACTATCTCTGAAAACTCCTTACCACTTTTTGAAAACCTCTGGTGTACATAGAGACTTCACTAAGGCCATGTGGGAAAATTTTCTAGTTACTATTATGTGATCCAAAATGGTGAATTATAGAGTAGTATTAGATTATAGTGTTTATAGATTAGAATCACAAATTGGTATCAAATATAGGTTACTATGAAGTGATAGTTGAGTCAGTTATTAATTCGGATGCAGTGGGTGGATATTTAAGAAGTTTTTTCTAAAAATATTCAAGTGGTACTTGGGATAGTTATATATATTTGTGTTTAGAAAGAACATTTATGGGATAATGTTTATGAAAACTAGGAAATTTGAATTTGTTTTTGGTTTTTAGGGCCATAATTTTTATATTTTATTTGAATTAAATTGGTATATGGTGTTATTGATTTTTGTTTTATATTCTTTGCCCTGAGAGGCAAGAGGTAGCACTCATGTATCATTTTAGACACATAGGGTCCATATGAAATGTGTGTGTTGCTTATGATTTTATTTGTAAATTAGAATAAAAAGGAAGGGTTAGTTGGTTAAAGTGTCAATAAGAGTCTAAATATCATTTCCCTACATTTTATCTTAGTGTAATTATACTCAGCTAACCCATGAAGGGTTTAGTTATATAAATGAAAATGGGTTCTACTATTTAAAATTTTAGTAAAAAAATATAAATTATTTCTATATATAGTTTCTTGATGTAATTTCAATCATTTAAACTTGATAGTTAACACTTATTGAGATTCAATATGTATATCCATTGTGGCTATGATGGGTGTTGTTCTTAACCCTAAAATGGTTATGTATGGTTGTGAGGATAGATGATATTCGACTTGGGCGTGGTAAGGAAATATAAGGGATAATATGTTACATTGCCTATTAGAGTTTTCATAATTTTTTATATCTATAAGGTTATATCTATATTGATAAGGCTATTTGATTCATTATATATATTCCACCTAGATTAATTCCATTGGATCATTAGGAGGAAAAATACATGGTGCCACCTCGGTGCGTATCAGAGTAGTTTCTTGAGGGAAGAGGAGTGAATGGGCCAAATACATGGACTCTGAGACTTAAAGGATATCCAAAAGTGTTGGGATAGATAGGGAAGTGGTTGGAAATTAATATTAGGGTGAGAATTGTGCGAGTGGTCAAGAGTATTGATATAGGAGAACAGAGAATTGATCCATCCATGAAAAACCTGACATGAGAGTTTCAATGAAAACATTATCCTTTGTTCCTGTGAGATAGTGGATCCCAGGTGAAAAAATAATTGATTGGGTTAGAGAATGAGATATTTTATTAGATTTATATACCACTAGGGAGAAGTTTAAAGGTATCTATGTACATTATTATAGGATAAAAAAACATTGGTGGGGGGTGTATAAGTATAAGAAGATATACATGAGAAGCTAACATTGGAGGAATTAGAGGACATTTTATTTGAAAATTATTCCCTAATAAATTTAGGGAGGATTTTGAATATGAGATTATAAAATTATAGTAGGGATAAACCTCAATTATATACTATTCTATAAGGTTTAAATACTTTTTTTATTTGGGCCAATGATGATGAGGGATAAGATCACTATTATGCGTAAACTTGTGGAATGTTTATGACATGCTATCTAGGTGTTGGTAAATAAGATCCGATTAAATTAAATATTATAAGTGGTAAAATAGATTCTAATAGTATATTGGAAATTTATATAAGGTATTTTACTATGATGGATAGTGGTGTTGGATGATATAGGTAGTGGAGCTTCAGGTAGCCATAAATGGCACCGAGAGAAGATCTAATATGTTAGTTAGAGTAGAGGTGTGATGATGGCACCATAGAGTAGGCCATCAATGACTTTATTATATTATGGGAAGATGGGAACTATTCAGACTTAGTGATGAAAATAACTAAAGGAGTGTTGGGTATGCAATCAAATGGGGGAATTTTGAGAGGTTTTGTGGGAGGTCCTCAAAGACACCTGGAAATCATTGTCTTAGTGATACTCAAGTATCTATGATAGGACTAAGAGTGGGAAAATGTGTTTTTAGTGTAGATTCATTTTCATACATGGTTTATAGAAGTGAATGGTATGTCTAAAAGTCTAAGTAATGATCAAAATTAGAATGAAGTTGTAGGGAGGACCTGAATCTGGTATTTGGTCATCTGGTATTTGGGCATCTGGTAAATTGTATGTGATCAAGTTAACATACTCAGAGCAATATTAATATGCATATATTTTTAAAGATACATTGTGAGAATGTTTAAATGGGTTTTAATGATGAATATAGGTCCATGATGTGTTCAAGTGATATACGTGTGATGCATTGGCATCAGTTATCAAATGAGAATTATGGATAATGTAAGATACAAATGAGAATCAGTATGATGTTGGGTGATTATGTGGAGATAGATTAAGTGTGAAAAATGGATGAGTAGGATACTATAGGTTGAATGTTAAATTAGTTGTTGTGAGATCAGGTATGTGATTCCTATGGTGGGATGTACCTATATAATGGTTGGTTTGTCTGAGATAGGTAGTTGGGGTAGTCCAAGTATGTGGGGAAGATATTAATGCATTCATCATCATCTAAGTATTTGGTAATCTGCTGAGTGAGTTTTTTGGGGTTTGGTAAGTGTTGTTTGGTAAGTGACCATGATAAATTGGGGATGAAATATCATATGGTGGAGAGTTTTTATGGTATTGTGTATTTAGAATATTGGTTTAGGTTGTCCCTTGGATTAATTATGTGTCTTTGGACCTTGTAGAGGAATCAAGGGTGTTGGCATAGGCTAAGGAATGAGCCTCAGGAGTTGACATGGGCATGAGGTTTAATTTTTTATAAAATTTTGTTATAGGTGATTCCAACTTGAATATTTTATTATTTAAGTATTTGGACATGTTTGGAAATGTTGGAATGATTTTTTGATCTTTTTTGGATTTTTTTAGTTAAAGTAGATTTCTTAAAAATTGGATAAAGTAAAAATTTAGTGGACATTTGATAGTGAGTAAGATTCATCTTTTTGATGTTTGGTGAAATAATTACTAAGTTTCAAAATTAAGGGTCACTTTGTATGTTTAAGTATAAAAAATTTTAAAAGGAATTGAGAAAAATTAACTTTTTAGTAAGAGTAAATTTTTAGTATGATTAACTAAATTTTTAGTAAGATTAAATATTTTTCAAATAGAAAATGATTAAGGGTAAAATTTAATGCACCTTATATTAGTAAGAGTAAATATTTGGAAAAGGAAATGAGCTATAGTAACTATTGAGTCAGTGTAACATTGTTTTTAGTTAGGGTAAATTTTAAAAATGTACGTGAAATATTGTATGAGTATGATGACACCCTGAGTGAGTAAGGGAAACTTTTTTTAGTTTGTGTAACTTTGTTTTTAATAACAGTAACTTTTCTATGAATAAGGGTCCCTACGCTTGTCAAATTTTCACTCTGATGACATTTTTTCAAAATTTTTAAAAAATTGATAAGATTGTTATTGAATTTTGAAAAACATTATAGAAGGTAAATTGGTGATTATTTTAAACTAGAAATAAAGAAATACTTTGGAATGTCCCTCCCATTCATCTCTTCTTCCTTAAGTGATATTCTATTCATTTCTTTTCAAAAATATCATTTAGTCTGAAGTAGAGATGAGACACTGGTAAGGATAATACTATATGTGTATTTCTTTCTATTTTTCTTGGGGTTTCTCCATACTTTATTGAAAAACATTTATATCAGGTATTTTTTTAGATTTTGGGGAATCTTACGATCAAAGATGAATCATATAGTGATTCTAAATGAGTGTATTCTTATATAATCTAAGTAAGATGTGCTTAGATTTAACTTGGGTTGTACCTATGTTATGTAATGTGTCATAAAAAATCGTAGGTAGTATTGACTATATGAGATCAAGAATAATACCTCTTAGTTTTTCCATTATTTCTATAAGATACCATAGTGTAGTCTTATATGGAATGTTTTAGGTTTATCCTTATATGGATTGTTTTTGTGGTTTTATATTTTTATGTGATTGAGGCCATATATTGAGGATAAGTTATTCTTAATAAATGATATTATTGATGTTATTTTGTGTTATGTGGATGTTTTTATCCATTAATATGGTGGTGATGGAGGTTTTCCAATGTTGCGGCTTAGGATGTTAGTGATTACTATTCACCATGGGGGTCAGGTGGCCATTTGGATTGTGTGTACACAAATAATGGACCGTGAGATATTTTAGTCCACTCTTTGTGAGTAGTGGACATTATAAGAAAACCAACATATGGGGATGGTGTTGAACAAATGTATAGGGATTTTGGTGGTGATATAGACCACTAGATGAGAGTGTATTGCTCACTATACTGTAAGAACTTTTAGCACAAGATTAGGGAAAAAATTGATGATGTGATGATGGGGAATTATGGTGGACCTATGATGGTCATTTTATTATGTATAATGTATAACCGTAGGATTAATTAAAGGCTAATGACTCTTCCAGTATGATAGAATATGGGTGAATAATTACACTCTCGCACTAACTGATGCCAGGTAAGGCTGACTTTGAGCTAGTTGTGATTGAGAGGAGTTGGATATGTAATTTTTTTCTATTTATTTTTCTTTTCATACAATATTATAAATATTTTTATAATTTTAGGATAACATTGGAGGTGTTCTAGTGAGTTTATACTCACACCCTTCATTGGACCTCCCAGACGCATGCAAAATTTTTGTATTATGTAATAGGTAATGTAAAGGTTTCTTCATTAGGATATTAGTATATATTGATATGAAGATAGTTCACTAGATATATTGTGTGGTTTTTCAGAAAGTTTAGGTAGTTCCTTATTACCGGGATGGTAGTTCATTTTTGGCTATTTTGTATATGTACAAATGTGATTGGACCACAAGAAATATTGTTATCTTTGGTATAACTTGTATGACATGATAAATATTTATCTAGCTTATCTTATGTGTATATTTTATTTTTTAATTGTTTTAAATTTATTATATTTTTAGTGTTTTTATTATTATTTATCTTCAGAGGGTATATCCACACCACTATTACACTTGGAACCTTTCTACTAGTCTTATGCATTTCGAATACCGGGATATGTAGATAAGATAAATTGGTGCACTGGTACAATTTTCATAGAGTGAGTCAAGATGGTTTCTATGCTATGTTTTGTCTATACAAGTGTTAACAACAAGGATGATAATTCTTAAGGGAATATTCTTCATGAGTTTCACCATCATATTTCTCTAAACAATTAAGGGTATGTTTTAGATTAGGAGATAAAGAGGTGGTTGGAGGACCTAAAAATCTCCTTTTATATGATCCATGCTAGGAAGTATAATTGTAATCCCTTAACTATAATCTTGTTTCATAGAGAAACTCTTCTATGGTGGATCTATTTTCTTAGTGAATGTGAGGAGTCAAGGGTATCATGTGGGAAATTCCATGATTAGTTTTAGGAAATGTTTCTTTCTTCAATGTTGATGGTACATTGGTGGAAGTATTTACTTTATCTCTAGTAGGATAGATCTATTATGTAAGAGTTTATATTTTGTTTCAAGAATATTATTTTTTATGTTTTTTATATTTTTTAAGAGGTGGAGGATAATTAATAATATTTTGAGTAAGAATTTCATCTATATATCTAGTTTTAAGTAATATCATTTACATTTTTGACATATCTTGAGGTTCTGGTGAAGGAAAATGTAATGAAGGAGATGGTTGAATATTAACCTTGATTGGGATCTCATTGAAGTTTTTCAAAGAGAACATTAGTGGAAGATAGTTCTCATCTATCCAAACAGTTGATGTTTTGAATAATAGAGAGTTGGTTTCATCTCACATCTTCTCATCTTATTAGAGGTGGAAATTATCAAACCACTATCAAGGGATCTAGAATGGGTTTCTTTTATTGGAGAGGTTATGGAAATTAATAATTTCAATATTTTACCTTCTATAGTATTCAATGAGACACCATGCTTAATTTATATCATTTACCACCATTTATTATGTAACGTCCCAGATCTGGGTGCCACTCAACGGGTGCCCGGAACCCGGTTGGTCACATGACCTCAAGCACATTTCCCCAAACACCAGAGGCTGCTGACTAACAGCGAGGGCCTCAGTCTGATAGTGGGGAAACTATGCCCTCATTTGTCAAAGTGTAACACAATGGAACAAAATACAATCATACAACGGCATAAGCAGTAAATAATACCAATGCTGAAATGGAAATAGTACTAAAGTAATGAAATGACCAACATTCATATATATATATTGATGCATATGTCCCTAAGTATAAGGAAGTAGCCAAAACAGGATACACTGCAATATGAAACAATACAATACAAGGAAAAAAATACAGCAAAGCAAAATTAAACAGCGCAACAGGAACTCAGCAGCATCGCAAGCCTAAGCTCAGTCCCATGCTCTCCTACTCCTCTGCAAAAATTAAGTACCCGTATAGGGACTCTTGCCCTTATCTAAACCTATAGCAATGTAATCTATTTGGGCCTAAGACATGACCTAACAGGGTGTGAGAAATAAATCTCAATAGGCAACCACCAAAGGCCCGTGCCCAACTATCAGTGAATTTGTGCAAAAACAGTGTGCAGTAGTGAAAATGCAGTAAACTAGGAAGTGCTCAAAAGCAGCTACTCCTACCAGTTATATTTACATTTATTTGACAACCATGATCTTTTATTACACATTTAAACATAATTTATTACATAAACTTCACTTGATAAAATATATAATATCGAGAGGTCTAGTGTCTCTGGGTATTAAGATCATTACATAACAACTTAAAACATGAAATAAAACATCTTTATTGAAAACTTCCTTTACATGACCACTACATTCCCTCGTACTTAGCATTTCATGAGATAACCTGAGGACATGCATAAGAAAAGGGTGAGCTATAAAGCCCAATAAGGGAATAATCATGGAATAACATGAGGAATACAATACATGTTAGACAATAGGCATATCAATAGAGCATAAGAGAAGCATAAACATAAAGGCATGATAAATCATGATAATTATAACATGGAAAAGTGGAAACAACACTTAACATGGAATTAGCATGAGCCAAAGCTCATTGCACATGAAGCATGAGTAAATATTCATTGCACATGAAGCACGAGTAAAACCTCATTGCATTTGAATTAGCATGAGTCAAAACCCATTGCACATGCCCTATCATGATATAATACATTACCCAATTCATTGGAGCGCTATAAGGGCACACCCTTCTTAAACATTTCATTTCATGCGTAAGTGTGCCACATGGATCATATAACATGGATTCATAAAACATAATCATTTATTACACAATAAAAGAATTTGGAATTAATACATTAAACTTTATAATCAATAATTAAATGTTCATAATGGTGAATACCCTTGATAGAGAAATGGGCATGGTATTCACTACACAATGACATTGGCTTGGAAAATCTTTGCAATTTCGGCAGCATAATGGCATGACATAAGAATTTATAAAAATGGTTAATGAGAGAGAAAGGGGTGTCATAATATTTACATGAAATGGAAAGTAAGGGGTTCATATATATACATGTCCCAACAATTTTAATGAAATTTAGAGTCATGATACAAAAGAATTTCTTGAATGTAAAAGAGGAGAGAGAAATTCCTTGCGGAATTTCGGTATAGTAACGGGCGTAAATGGGAGGAATTTAATGAGAGGGAAAGGGGTGTCTCATCATATGTACATGAAATATACAGTAAGTGGTTCATATAGATACATTTGCAAAAAATTGTAATTTGATTTAGAGTCATGATACAAAAGAATTGCTTCAATGTAAAAGAGGAGAGAGAAATTCCTTTCGAAATTTCGGCATAGTAACGAGCGTACATGGGAGGAATTTAATGAGAGAGAAAGGGGTCTACAGTCATTCAAACATAAATAGGGCATTATGGGAGAGGTTTTAAACTATACCCCAACATTTATAATTGAAATTAAAATGGCATAACAACATTAAGAAAATTGGACAAAAATGAGAAAGGAAGAAAAAACCCTTACATGGAAGTGTGCTTCCAAAGGCTTGAGAGAGGCTTGAGAGAGGATTATAGGGAGCTTGGGGAACCTTGGAAGGATTATAGATAGATGAGGGAAAAGTTTGGACTAACTCCAAAGGCTTTTAGTGAGGAGGAAGTTGGAGCTTGGGTGAGTTTTTATAGGAAAGGTGGGGGAATTCTTTATTATTTAGATTTGGGACACCTCACATTAAACTAATCCAAACCACAAACCATACCATGGGTTTTGACCATGGTTTTTGGAAAAGGAAAGTGAAAAAAAATATTTTATAAGGAAAAATTCCGAACTTCTTAAAATAATGGGGTTGCTTATGTGGAGGTGAGTCACACTCCCAAGGAAATCAATTAAAAAAGACAAGATGTTTAATAAGCTTTGAAGGGTCCATTAATGCTTTTTAAAATAAGTCAAACAAACCCAAAATCACATTATTTTAATGGTAAAATATATATTGGACGAACATAAGGCTTATAGTATTTTATTACATCATTATTGGGTTATTATTATGTTATAAAACACAATATATATTTAAACGGTATTTAATTTTAACCCAAAAATTTGACTGTCTCAGGAAATTATGAGAAATTCACCGTTGGATAATTTTAATATCTTGATTCCAAAAATAATATTAATTTTATCTAAATAATTTTCTAAATTTATTAATTTTCACTTTTAAAATAAAAACGACATTTATAAAAAATTCACGGGTTTTGACAAAAACGCCTTTCAAACCTTAATAAAAATTACAATTGCATTCATAAAATTATACAATCATTTATATTTAATAAAAATTAATTTAATAATAATAATATTATTTTATTAAAATATTATTTAATTCAAAAATCCATTAATTCATCAAAATATATTTCTTAGTTGAATATTAACTAAAAATACTATTTGTGCTTTAAAACCCATCTACAAGGTAACAATAATAAAATGGAGGTATATTCATTATTATATACAAAAATAATATACATGAACATAGTGCTAATGTCTTGTTACATAACCCCTTATAACACCTGCAAAAGACCAAAGGTTAAGGAAAGCGATGGTGACCGACTCTTGGGGTGGCTCGGATAACATTGATCGGGTGGTAATCTATATCAACTTACACTTCTCTCGTAGGCAATTCTACTCGAGATTAACATATTCAAGATCGGCTTGAGCTTGGTCAAGAGAAAATCCCAAAGATGCAACCTCCATTCTGAGCTCTGAAAAATGGGCTTCGTATGGGGTACGTCTACTGGATGAGGCCATCGCTTCCTTTGTCTGAGTAAATTGGATTTGTTAAAGCCCTATATTTATAATAATCATGTGATCACTGTTCAATGACTATATTAACAATGATCACAATTCTTAACAGTATTTTAAAATCAAAAAAACATAAAACCAAAGAAGTTGACAATTTATATAAACATTTTACATAAAGAGACATTTAATTACATCACGATGGATTTCCATTAATGAAAGTTTGGGTTGTTAAAATTTAATTATTATTTAACAATTCAATATAATTTAATTATAAGTTCTCGAGACTCAGCCTAAGTTGTCAGTCTCTTATACAGTGCCGCAACAAAACTAAAACTAGCTATCTAACAAGTACTAGGTAAAAAAATACCAAGCCTGTGCTTTAGCATGGTAGGTATAACATGTAAAATCACCACAGTGAATATATGAAGTAAACAGTGTCCTCAGACATAAGAACCTTTACCCTCGGGCTAAACAGAATCTTGCCCTCAGGCTAAACAGAGTCACGCCCTTAGGCTAATCATAACCTTGCCCTTAGGCAAAACAGAAACGAAACCCTCAGGTGATTGCCCTCAAGCATGGAAGCTACAACCCTCAGGCATATGAAAATTTTCCCTCAGGCTAACAAACACTTGCCCTCAGGTTGAATAGAACCTTTCCCTCAAGCTGAATAGTACCTTGCCCTTAGGCTAATAAAAACACTGTCCTCAGGCTAAGCAAAACACTTCCCTTGGGCTAATAAAGTAACCAGGCTGATCCCAACACATAAGAAAGCAATTATACATACAATTTCTCTCAAGAAAACTCAAAGCATGATATAATCATGATATACCCTTGGGTATCATTGGCAAATGATTAAACAAGGGAATGCACCCACAGGGTGGACCTAGATCCAAGATATGATCCCAGACAGTAGTTATACATATTCATTAAATTACCTATGCAATTATAGGTATTTAATTCATCAAGGCCTCATCCATAAGACACCCCAAACATGGGCGTGTAGCACAATAGTACACAAAAACCACATGACAATTGGAATTAAACATCAGACCACCAAACTTGGTCCCCTCCGATCAATATACGTGAACGACACCTTCCGAAACATTTGAGAATGATGTAGATCTAGGATAAAAGAAAACACGTTCAAACCCAAATAACTTCCCATGGAGAAATAATTGGAAGGAAGGGTTTATGAAGAGTGAAGAACTCACCCATGCAGTTCAATCGAGACTGTCGGCAAAGGAAACCAATTTCTGGTGTTCGGCTGGGAGCTCCTCCAAGCTTTGACCCTCTCTCCCGATGCTCCAAACATGTCTAAGATTCCTCTGTCGAAAGAGGAGGCTACTTCCCATTTTAAGTAAAAAATAACTACCCGACATGTAATGTCAAGTACACAGTGTGAACTTTTTATTTTTTTAACTGTTCCACTGGTGACTACTTTTCACCACCACACTGTTCATCCGTCGACATGAGTACATGATGTGTATTTTTGAATACACGGTGTGTATTGTCTCTTTGATTTTGGCTACTCCCACCACCTTACTATTCACCTACCGAATGATTACACGACCTGTATATACTATGTACACATCGTGTAGTCAGTTTTTACACCCTTCATCACCCGTAGGTCTACACGCCCTGTGTACTCATCCCACATGGACAAAGTACATGACGTGTGGAAAAGTACACAGTGTGTACCCACAAAATTTGGGTTTTCCCCCCATTTTCCTTATTTCTCAAAAACACATAAGGAAAAGGGAAAAAAAGAAACCCATACCTCGAGAATAAGAACTGGGTTCTTACAAAATTCCCCCTTAAAGCAATTCACCCCTGAATTTCCCTTCCAAGGGTGGTGAAGATAAATCTCAGAAAAACTCCGGCCACTGAGCACATACATCGGTCTCCCACTGCCAGGTTTCATCCTACACTTGGCCATGCTTTCATAGCATCCATACGAGAGAAATTGACTGGACTTGGAGAACCTTCGTGCTCCTATCAACAATACGAATCGGATGCTCCTTAAAGGATTCATCAACCTGAAGCTCAACCTCATCGGGCTGAAAAACGTGAGACATTTCTGAGTGATAACAGCGTAGCTGAGATACATGGAAGACGTCTTACATGGACTGGTACCTCTGTGGTGACTGGAACCGATAAGAAATCGGACCGAATATCTCCAAAATATCTAACGGCCCCACATACCTCAGTGGAAGTTTACCCTATATTCTAATCCGCCTGTGTCATAACCTCAACGAAACATGGAAGAAAACCTGATCCCCAACCACAAACTCCAAGGGTCGTCTGCAGCGATCAGAATAAGATTTTTGATGAGACTGTGTAGTAGCCATCCGCTTTGGAATCAACTGGACCTGCTCTGATGTTTCCTACACCAGACGTGGTCCCAGTAAAGCTGCCTCACCTACCTCTAACCAGCATAGGGGCGATCGGCATGGCCTACCATATAAAGCATCATAATGTTCTATATCAATAGTTTCCTAAAAACTATTATTGTAGGGAAACTAGACCAGTGGTATATGCTACTCCCAAAAGCCCCCAAAGTCCAAGATGTATGCACGCATCATGTCCTCTAACACCTGTATCGTACACTCTGACTGGATATCGGTCTGAGGGTGGTAAGTTGTGCTCAGAAGAACCTGTGTACCTAGTAACCTCTGAAAACTCTGCCAAAAACGAGAAGTAAAATGGGAATCCCTATCCGAAACGATAGAATGAGGGACCTTATGAAGTCATACTACCTCTAAAATATACAACGTTTTGATCTCGTCAACACCGATGGTCTCCTTGATTGGAAAAAAGTGAGCAACCTTCGTATGTCTGTCCACAACAACCCACACAACATCACTGTCTCAAGGTGAACTCGACAACCCGGTCACGAAATTCATCGTGACATCATCCCATTTCCACCTCGAAATGGGTAACTTATATAACAGTCCAGCTGGCCTCTGATGCTCCACCTTCACCTGCTGACAGGTGGAACATCTCTCAAAAAGCCAGCTACTTCCCATTTCATACCCAACCACCAATTTTGATGTCTCAAGTCACGGTACATTTCGGTAACTCCGAGATGCACTACCCAAGCTGAAACATGAAACCCCTGCATCAAATCCTCGTATATATACCCTGGAACCCACACTCTTCCATGGACACGTAGTACATCATCATCACCTATAGTCCAACTGAGAGGAGGTTCCTCACTTACTACCGACTCCCATAGAACTAGGCCTTCTGAATTTGATAGTTGTCTCGTCCTCACTCTACCCAGGAGGGTAGAAGTCACAAATAAGGAATAAAGATAGGCTCGACCCTGACTATCGTGCACCTCCAAATGCATCTCAGAGAACAAATCCATGAGCTACCACTCACCGCTGGCCTCCTGCACTGCCTATAACTGAGTCCTCTTACTTAGTACATCAACAACTGCATTACCCTTACTAGGTGTATAGGCAAGCTCAAAGTCGAAGAACTGAAGGTATTCAACCCACCTTCACTGTCACAAATTCAATTCATGCTGGGTGAAAATGTATTTCAGACTTTTGTGGTCCATAAACACCACAAAATGCTCTCCCAAGAGATAATGTCTCTAATAGCGTAACGCATGAACAACTACAGCTAAATCGAGATCATGCGTCGGGTAATTCCTCTCATGTGGCCTCAACTACCGAGATCCGTACACAACTACTCAATCACCTTACATCAACACTGATCCCAGCGCATTACCTGATGCATCACAATAAACGGTATAGCTCTTATCTTACTCTGGAATTATCAGGACTGGTGCTGATTTCAACCTTCCCTTCAGCTCTTAAAAGGCTATATCACGAACTTCTAACCAAACAAACTTCACATCATTCTTGGTCAAACCCATCAAAGGTGTTTATAAACATGAGAAGCCCTGTATAAAGTGCCTGTAGTAACCAGACATCCCCATGAAACTCCGTATTTCAAACACATTCTTAGACTGCTCCCAGGAAACTACTGCTCTCACTTTCTCTAGGTCTACCGTAACTCCTACCTCTTAGATAATATGACTCCAGAAGTGTATCTGGTCCATCCAAAAGTGGAACTTTGAGATCTTATCATATAGATTATGCTCTCTCAGTGTATTCATAATGATCTCAAGATGGGTAGCATGGTCGTGTCGAGTGTGAAAGTACACCAAGATATCATCCACAAAGACTACCACAAAAGAATCCAAATAAGGGTGGAACACACGATTCATCAGATCCATAAAAACTGCTGGCGTGTTCATGAGCCCGAATGGCATGACCAAGTACTTGTATAGACCATATCTGCTATAAAAAGTTGTAAGTGGTATGTATGATGGTCTAACGTGTAACTGATGATATCTGGATCTCAA
The DNA here is from genome assembly GCA_963277665.1 of Viscum album. Taxonomy (NCBI): domain Eukaryota; kingdom Viridiplantae; phylum Streptophyta; class Magnoliopsida; order Santalales; family Viscaceae; genus Viscum; species Viscum album. The sequence continues at coordinate 22,421 of CAUJRU010001593.1, forward strand.
TTAAATCTTCGAGAACACTCGTGCTCCTCAAAGTTGATCAAAAAGATTTTCAATCCTTGTCAAGGGATATCGGTTCTTGACCGTCAACTGGTTCAGCTTCCGATAATCCACACAATGTCTGAGGGTACCATCCACCTTCTTAGCAAACAGGATAGGAGAACCCCAATGAGAAGTACTGGGTCGGATGAAACCCTTTTCCTATAACTCCTCCAACGGACTCTTGAGCTCCTGTAACTCTGTTGTAGCCATCCTATATGGAGGAATGGACACCGGTGCTGCTCTTGGAACTAGCTCAATAGAGAAATCCACCTCTCGCTCTGGAGGAAGACCTGAAAAGTCATTCAGGAAGACATTCCAGAAATGATCAACCATGGGAGAAAAATCCTTCCGACAAGTTCCCTGATCATCCAGATAAAAACTCGCAATCTGGGCTATCACACCACCTCACCCACGATGACCGGGTCCTGCTCGGCTCGCCTAGACATCCCATTCTCTCTTATATAGAAAATATTCTCCCTATGGTGATGTGAAACTCAGCCTATGACGATAGAAATCGATAATGTCTCGAAAGGGTACCAAACAGTCCATACTGAGAATAACATCATAGAATGTCATCTCTAAGACATAGAGGTCCCATAGAAAGTGACACCCACCAGCCTATAGGGGGAACTCCCTGCACTGACTCACACCTGTCACTCTAGTACCCAACGAAGTGTCTAACATCATATTATCAGAAGAAGATGAAACATAGAGCCCAAGGCTCTCCAAAATGGGCACAAATATAAAGCTATGTGTAGCACCAATATTGAAAAGTATTGAAGAAAAAACAGAAGAAACCAGAATAGTACCTCTGATAGTGGAAGGTCTAGGATCCTACTTCTGTTGGGTCTGTTGCACTGCATATTCCTACCCAGTGCCACTGCCCTACGACACAGCCGAGCTACCCAGAGCTGACCCGCCCTGCTGTCTCTAAGATCCTGGTGTCTGGCTACCATGACCACGACCACCACCTCGGCCTGATCATCCCGACTTATTATAATTCCCTGACTGGTAAGAAGCTGCTAGCCCTGATCCTGCACATGGAGTCTGCAAAGAAACTGTCTCACTTGCCACTAGTGAAAATACCCTGCAAAAGAACTACAGATGACCCATCTTGCCGCATGCTCGACACTCCTCTGGGTCACGTGGACACCGAGGTCTCTTGTTCCCCTCTTTAACACAATGGTAGCACATTATCGGGCCACCTAAAGAAATCTTCTGGCTAGTACTGCCACCGTGAGAGAAATACATCTGTCTATTCCTCTTGCCGGTAGAAATGGTACCAGAAACTGGTGCCGAAATGCCCTGGCCTGCACCACTAGCTTCCCGCAGGTTCCGATTGATAATTAGTGTCTAGTTCACAATAGCATGTACCGTAGGAAACCTAAAAACATTCACCAGTGCTCGGATGTCATATCGTAGACCATCCTCGAAGCGTTGCTCCCTCAATGTCTAATGTCCCACCAGAACTGGTGAAAAAAAAATGTAGCTCGGTGAAGCAGGCAGAATAGTCCATCATTGACATGGCGCCCTGCTACATATTCATGAAATATCAAGCTTGATCTTCCATCAGCATATCTGGAATGAAAAAGAAATAGAAAACTACCTGAAAATCTTCCCATGCCATGTATCTGTGACACTTAGTCTGGGTGGTAACATCCCACCACCACTTGGCGGAATCACGCAACATGTATGTAGTGAGATTGACCCTCCACCCAGGAGGCGTCTCTAGATGCTCAAAGATAGTTTGCATAGAACCCAGCCAAGACTCCGCAGCCTGTGGTCCTCCATCCCCTGAAAATGTAGGTGGATGATGATGCTGGAATATATGAGTCAGCTCTGCCATAGATGTGGCAGCTGACGGTGCTCCCTAGAAGGTCTGCATAAACCACATGAAGCCTTCACAGAACTACGCCTCCGTGCCTATTTTCGATATAACGGTTGGCACCACATCTGGCTTTGCTGGAGGATCCATCAGTAGTCCATGGCCTACTATCTCTGGAGTATACTTGTTGCCGATCTCCTGGAAAACAACTGGAGGTCATCTTGGCGGCATGAATCTACAAGGTAAATCACATGCCTTAGATTAATATTATCAAGGACTGAAAACAAGGAGTGTAAGAAGGGAACAAGAGAAAGAAAACATTCAAGTTTTACAAAACAAGACTACACGGTGTGTATAATAACCACACTGGGTGTTTCCTCAAGTCTTTCACATGGGTGTGTACTCTGCCAGAACTGGTCATGTAACACCCCAAACACACAGCATGTTGTCCACACACACAACATATACTGGAATTTTCTTCCCCTACCCGAGTCCTTCTAGACAGCTTAGCAACACAAATCTCTTTTGAACGAGACTACACAACGTGTATAAGGTCTACACAACGTGTACTAGACAAGATTCACCGACTCGTGTTGTCCGCGACACGGCCGGGTACACAGATCAAACTACAAAGCATGTCCCATATAGACACAATGTGTATGACTTAAATTCCAACTGCCCATGTTGTTAGTGACACGACTGACTACTCGGCTGACACTACACGATGTGTTACACTTGTACACAGCGTGTAAACCACCCCGTTTTCCTAGCTACATGGCCAAGTCCACACGGTCTTTCACTGATCCATACTACACAGTGTGTCCCTCAGGTACACGTCATGTGCTAGACGAGCATCGCCAACCTGTGTTGTTAGTTACACAGCCGGATATATGTCTCACACTACACGACATTTTCCATATGGACATGGCATGTACAATAAAGGATTACACCGAACCATGTTGTTAGTTACATGGACGGAATCCCAGGTTACGCTACACAGCGTGCTCAGCATTGACACGACGTGTATAAATGAAGATTTCCTCCATCCGTGTTGTTAGTTACACGGGTAGACATAGGGTCAACATGCACGGTGTGTACAACCGGTACACGACATGTTCCCTATATAACTTCCCCATCCTGTGTCTCTTCCCACACGACCTATGACATGGTTAGAGACTGCACAACATGTACTTAGGGTACACGACATGTACTTAAAAAGTTTTCTTTTTCTTCCTGAACAGAAGAGTACATGGCGTGTAGTCAGAACTAGACAACATGTATTTTGGGTTTTTCTGGACAGTAATCCTTAGAAACTACTCCAGAGCCCAAAAAAACACAAAAACCAACACCTAAGTTCCAAATTCCGATCCGCGAGGGCCCATACCCCTCGCGCATCAAATCTTGGCATCTTATACATGTTATTACAAGGAAAAAAAGTCAATGATCTAAGAAATTCCAGTTGATGAGGGCCCATACATATCAAAAACCAAAGTTTGGAATTCATTTATAGAACCTCACATAATAATACCCTATCAAATAGAAGGTATTTTATCAAGGAATCTATCACAACAACATACATTTTCTAGCATAACATCTATCACCACAACATGAAATTTCTAACGCACCTACATGGCATAGGAACTATGCATGGCATGTGATTCTAATATGTGCCTAAATGATGCATTAGATGGAATACCCTAATATCATTGGGTTGCAACTAAATAGAGCCAAAGTATAAAAATATAAACATCACACAACAAGTGTGTCAACCAACAGTGAAAATCAAATAAATTGTAATAATCATAAAAAAATCACAATTTAATTCGAGGAAACCCAACCTTTACCTGTACATGGGGTAGCTACTCCCGGGAAAAGTTAATACCGAATACATTAACTATCTATCACTTTCCGTCATCGCCAAATAATAAAATAACTCAGAGAAAAGAAAAGTCCTCTGATACCACTTTGTGACGTCCCAGATCCGGGTGCCACTCAACGGGTGCCCTGAACCTAGTTGGTCACATGACCGCAAGTGCATTTACCCAAATGCCAAAGGCTACCGACTAGTAGTGAGGGCCTAGGTCTAATAGTGGGGAAACTATGCCCTCATTTGTCAAAGTGTAGCACAGTGGAACAAAATAGAATCATACAAAAGTGAAATTAGTAAACAATACCAATGCTGAAATGGACACAGTACTGAAGTAAAGAAATGAACAATAGTCATATATATATTGATGCAATATGTCCCTAATTCTAATTAAGTATCCAAAACAGGATACACTGCAATCTGAAACAATATAATACAAGGGAAAAAATATAGCAAATAAAAATAAAACAGCGTAGCAGGAACACAAAAACATCGCAATCCTAAGCTCGGTCCCATGCTCTGTTACTCCTCTGCAACAATCAAGTACCTCTATAGGGACTCTTTCCCTTATCTACACCTGCAGCAATATAATTTGTTTCGGCCCAAGACATGACCCAAACAGGGTGTGAGAAATAAATCTCAGTAGGCACCCACCAAAGGCCCGTTCCCAACTGTCAGTGAATTTTTGCAATAGCCGTGTGCAGTAATGAAAATGCAGTAAAATAGGAAGTACTTAAAAGTAGCTACTCCTACGAGTTCCATTTCCATTTAATTATTATTTAACAGTTCAATATAATTGAATTATAAGATCTCGAGACTCAGCCTCACCCGAAAGTCTTATATACAATGCCGCAACAAAACTACAAACAGCTATCTAACAAGTATAAGTTAAAACAATACCAAGTCCGTGCTTTATCTTGGTGGGTATAACATGTAAAATCACTACAGTGAATATACTAAGTAACTAGTGTCCGCAGACATAAGAACATTTTCCCTTGGGCTAAATAGAATCTTGCCCTCAGGCTAAACAGAATCACGCCCTCAGGCTAATCAGAACCTTGCCCTCAGGGGAAACAGAAACAAAACCCTCATGTGATTTCTCTCTGGAATGGAAGCTACAACCCTCAGGAATTTGAAACGTTTCCCTCAGGCTAACAAACACTTGGCCTCAGGTTGAATAGAACCTTGCCCTCAGGCTGAATAGTACCTTGACCTCAGGCTAATCAAAACACTACCCTCAGGCTAAGAAAAACACTACCCTCAAGCTAAGAAAGTAATCGGGCCGATCACAACACATAAGAAATAAATTATACATAAATTTTCTCTCAAGAAATATCAAATCATGATATAATCACGGCATACCCTCAGGTATCCTAGACAAACAGTTAAACAAGGGAACACACCCACGGGTTGGCCCTGAATCTAAGCAATGATCCTAGATAGCATTTATACATATACATTAAATTACCTATGAAATTTTAGGTATTCAATTAATCAAGTCCCCAGCCATACGACACCCCAAACATGGGCGCATATCACAATGGTACACAAAAACCACATTACAGTTGGAATTAAACACCAGACCACCAACCATGATCTCCTCCTATCAATATATGTGAATGATGACTTTAAAAATGTCCAAGAACGATGTAGATATGGGATAAAAGAAAACATGTTCGAACCCAAATAACTTCCCCTTGGGAAATAATTGGAAGGAAGGGTTCAATAAGAGTGAAGAACTCACCCACACAGTTTAATCGAGACTGTCGGTGAAGAAAACCGAGTTCCGGAGTGCAGTCGGGAGCTCCTCCAAGATTCGACCCTCTCTCTCGGTGCTCCAAACGTGTCTAATCATGCTTCATCGAAAGAGGAGCCTACTACCCATTTTAAGAAAAAAAGAACTACACGACATTTACTCTCAAGTACACGTCAAATACTTTTCATTTTTTAACTGTTCCACTAGTGGCTACTTTTCACCGCTACCCTATTCATCTGTCGACATGAGTACACGACGTGTATTTATGAATACATGGCATGTATTATCGCTCCATTGGCAGCTACTCCCACTGCCTTACTATTCATCTGCCGACTGATTACATGGAATGTCTATACTAAGTACATGGTGTGTAGTCAGTTCTACACCCTTCATCGCCGGCAGGTCTACACACCCTGTGTACTCATCCCACATGGCCAAAGTACACAATGTGTGTAAAAGTACACAACGCATACCCACAAAATTTGGGATTTCCCCCATTTTCCTTATTTTCTCAAAAACACTTAAGGAAAAGGGAAAATAAGAAACCCGTACCTCAAGAATAAGAACTGGTTTCTTACATCTTATAAGGACTTATTAATATTAACAATAGAGTGCTCAATATTTTCTTCATTAAAGAGTAAATTGATTAGGTAGAGGGTAGCCTCATGATGATACTCTTCTTCACAAAACATTTTTTAAGAAAATTCATGTTGATGAAAATCATTTAGTTGAGAAAGGTAGAGGATATGTACATGATCATAAACAAGTTATGGAATTTCTAGTTCTTGACATACCTGATTTCATTTAAAGTACCATTTTTTTAACTTCTACCCTAGAATATTCCTTAGTTAATTTGAGAGCTTCACACTCCTTCATTTCACCAACACAAGACAAGCTATAGGATTCAAGGTGAGGAAACACACAATTCCTCTAGTATTGAACATTATATTTGAAAGATAACCTATCTGGTTTTAAGTGTCATGGGTTTGTGAGATAATGATGGGTGCACATCAGTTGAACATGGAGATATTCTTGTTGTGAATATATGTATACGATTACAATATTTTCATGGATTGTTTTTATTCGAACTAGGATATTATTAATTTCATTTGAAGGAGAGTTATTTTGATTAATATGGAAGGAATATGTGAATCATTCATTATTGAGATAGAACATCAAGTGGATCATTAGAACTAGGAGCCTATTTTTTATTAGATGGTGGGGTTAATGTTAGGATCAGTGGAGGTTTATGTTATAGTCTACCTAGGATTTGAGGCAGAATTTTTTTATATCTTTCATATATAGGTTTTTATGCTACTCATACAATGTGATATCAATTTTTGGATATATTTATTTCCCTATATATCCATTGGTTTGATGTATCCTCATAATATGGAACCTTTAGAGTTATACAAGTTAGATATTTAGATAAAATGGTCACTTGTAGAAAGTTTCTATTCATCCATGTGAGTTACCTTGGGGTTATCTACTGTTGTTCATGAAGAAAGTAGATTATAGTTTGATTATTTCCATCCAATTTGATTTTGGAAACTCTAAGTAATTATAACACCTTTTGTTCCATGAATGCCGCAACTGTTCCCATGAGATCTATGGAATCAGTGTTTCATGAGTTACAATTTTGGTTTTTGGTAGTTCTAATCAATGAAATAATTTTTTATTTGAGGTCAAAGGAGTACCATTGATAGAATTTCTAGGGAATGTTTTATCCCACAAGGGAGTGGTAGTAGATCCTTTAATTATTGAGGTGATTGTTTCTTGGAAGGCTCCCAAAAATCTTATGGAGGTTTGTAGTTTCTATAGACTTTCAAGAAATTATATGAGGTTTATATATAATATCTCTTAGATTATAGAACATTTTATTCTTTTTTCCAATAAAATATGATATGTCATATGGATTGATGAGTTTCTGGTGGTATTTTAGTATTTGAAGAATAATCCAGTTAGTGAGTCTAATCTTTGTTTTCATGGGGAGGGAATAATGTTCAAGATCTATTGTGATGTTTCTTGACATATTATGGGGTTTGTTATGATATAGTAGAGGGAGGTTATCTCATATAGGTCACAAAATATATGATCTAATGAATTCAACTATTCTACCCATGGTCTCGTGTAAGCGGTAGTTATATTCTCCTTGATGTCATGGAAGAAAAATATTATTAGAGATTGTTTTTTATTCTTCAAAAATCACAAGATCCTGTGTTATATTTTTCATCAGTGTGATTTTAATTGGTATCAGTGGTGGTGGATGGAGTTCTTGAATTATTGTAACTTTGAGATCTACTAAACTCCGGTTCAAGGGGATGTAGTAGCAGATGAACTGATCAAAAATTCACATGGTAATTTTTATCACGATTCTAGAGATGCTTCAAGGATAATGGAGGAGTTTGTATTTTTGTATCATAATATAGAGGAGATTAGATATATAAACTTTCTTTAGAATATGATAGAGTAATAATACATGATAAAGTAAGTATAAGTGTCTTACATATGATATTACATGGTATAGGTTTGAAAAGATTATTTGGTATGTAGATATTCTTATGAGGGATGGATATAAAAGATGAAATTCTTGTTTTTTCTTAGGGGAAGCACATTATTTCATTATAAGTGCATGAGTTGGTTCTCTTTTAGTTTTATAAGCAACCTTCAATAGTGAATCCTAGTGTTACCTAGATGTATCATTCCTTGAGGATCTAGTTCTAGTGGCTGTTGATGAAGTTTTAACTTTCTATGTGCATGTATCAGTGTTATATTTTACAGATGGTGAGTTCCAATATTCATGTTTCATCTTAGTTGTTATGGCCTTTGGATTCTCCTCAGTATAAATGTGTTCAAAAATTGAAATATTTTATTACTAGTTTTCCTCAATATTTTGGTTGTCATGATTCTAGCCAGGTGATTGTGGTTTTTTAAATGAAATTGGATCATTTATTAGTGATTAGGGATTTGAGTATGATGGATTATTTTCTGGGGGTTTATGTGGAATATATTATTACTTTTTATAAGGTTTCAAGGATGATCATCTCTGATTGTTATCCTCACATTACCTCACATGTATATGAGGGTATTCAATGTTCTTTTATCTTTAAGTTATTTCTTATCACTGCATTATTTATTCAGAAGGATAATTAGATAGGGTGGATTATCTTTATACCAGAGGACCAATTACTCACATGTTTATTTTATTTTATAGGTTCATTGGTGAATCACTGTTTCTAATTAATTTCACACCGACACTCATCTCGAGTTAATGAAAACTAACATTCCAAAGTAAGGTAGTCAATGTGACTTTTACAATGACATTAAAAAATGTGTGGGATTAGGGATGGGAGTTCGGTCTCATTACACTCTTTTAGGGGAATTATTACCTACTACGAGACTCTCTTATCGATTTAAGAGGTATTCATGAATCCTTCCCAAATCCTAATGAGTGACTGGTTACCCCTATGCTAATTTTCTAACTGATACCATGTGTTTCATGTAAACCTCTATATGTATTAGAGGTTCTTCATATTCTATTATTAATTTGTGATAATTTGGTCTAAACCTGGGTTATTGGGATATCTGGATTTTACTTCCATACATAGAGGTAGTTGGTGTTTTGATGTTCATATTGAACATCGAAGAGGAATCCTACATATCCTAATATTTAAGGAATAAAAATCCACTTTGTTTTGATATATTGAGTGAAGAAGAAATGACATTAGGTTTAAAACTTAAAGAGTTATCTTACATATTTGTATAAAGGCAGGAATCATATCCCACATAGTTCAATTGAATGGTTGGGGATTATACCTCAATAGGAGGCCCATAATGGTGGAACTTTCATAATATAGATGGGATGATAATCACAGATCTCTAAGACCATGTGAGTCATGCTTAGTGTGAGAAATAATAGATAGTGTAAGATCAGTCACATTGCATGTGCACACACTGTTAGATTTGTAAAAAGGGTTTATTTATTGAGGATACCCTGGTGAGATTCTATTTTCATGAAAGGACTGATAACTATAATTAAGTTGGTGATTCTTCTTGAGTTTCCTTGAGATACATGACCTAGAATATAGGTCAGGTAAGGGTATTTTTTTTGGCTTACACCTAGGTGGATACCTATGTTTCTAAAACCATGATGTGTGTGTAGAATCCTAGTTATTTAATCTTTGGTCTGATATTACACCTTGGAGGATGTCTATGTTCTTAAAATCCTGAGGAGTATCTTGAACCATGGTTATTTAACATTTGTTTAGGGATTACACTTAGTAGGAAGACCATGTTTATAGAACCATGAGGAGTATATCAACTCATGATTATTTATGATTTGGATGATCCTTACACCTAAGAGGATGACCATGTTTCTAGAAACATGGAGAGTATCTCTACTTGTGGTTATTTAAGATTTGGATTAGGATTACACCTTAGATTATTACCATGTTTATGGTACCATGAAGTGTATCTATACTTCTGTATATTTGATCATTGGTTGGGGATTACACCTAGGAGGATATCCATGTATCAATAACCATGAGGATTATCATAACTTGTGGTTATTTAATATTTTTTGGGGGTTTACACCTATGTGTATTCCTAAGTTTTTGGAACCATAAGTGGAATCTAAACTCATGGAGTTTAGATGTTTAGTTTGGGCTTACACATTGAAGGATTCCCATGTTTCTAGAACCTTGAGGAGGATATCAAATCATGGTGACATAGAATTATAGGTGGGGTTCTATGTATTACAAAAAAAATGACCTCGACTAGGCCTGAAAAGTTCACGATGTGGCTCTCCATTTTTCACGAGGTTTAGTGAAGACAACCCCTATGATATAGAACAATGGGAATGAAGGGTTTGAAAAATGCATGTATAGGGCTGGCCCCATAGAATTTTCTGCATAGGGATGGCCCCATAATATTTTTTGTATAGGTATGGACACATGTGGGTATATTCATAAGAATTACACATAGGAATTATTCATAGGGTTGGTTGTATGGAATTTTTAAAATGACAATCTGCATAGGAGTTTTGTGAAGGAAGGTCTACATAGGAACTCCACGAAGTGATTTATTCTTTATATGATAGGTGATAAAATGAAATTTCATACAATAAATGACATATAGTTCACAAATGATTTGTAATATCATTCTTTGTGAGAGGAATAATTTGTGTAGGGGCTTTATGGTATTTATTTGAAAAATCCATACTATGTTTAAAATTATAGATCTATACATGAGTAACTCCTGTAAAATATAAATCCATGCTTAATAAGAATTTGTTTAAATATGTGGGTGTATCTTAAAAATTATTAATTATATTATGAAAGGTATTTTGGTTTTAGAAATTTGTTTGAGTATTTTTTATAAGGAATACTCATGAGAGAATCTTAGGAAATTTGAAAAGTTTTTTCTATTAATAACACCTATAGGGACCCATGATAAACAAAACATAAATAATACATTGATTTCATGAATTAGACAATAAATCTTAGAAATAGCCACACGACCCAAAGAATGAAACATATATTTTCATTGATAATAGATAAATAATCATTCTAATATACTATTATTTATCCATTATCAAACTCCTCAATAATCCCTTATAGACTTTCCACAAGTTATACTTATCTTCATAACTTGGGTAAATGAAAAAACTAAGAAAGGGTTGATATGAAATGCTTGGTAATGGAAAACTTATCAACATGTAATCAAGAGTAAGATCATAAGCATGTGTGATAATATAATTAGAGTAGAAATTTATTATTAAAAATAACATGTAATAATAAGTGTTTTCTATAAATTATTATAGAAGGACATGTAATCTAAAATGAACAAACATATACCATGGAAAAAGTGAACATAATAATGAGACATTAAACATGAGTCAAGGATCATAATTATAGGAATATAAAAATACGTCATGTCATTGAATCATATTATTGAAAAATAATAATGTCACAAACATAATCATATAAAATATTTTGAACACATCTTCCCACATCACATTAAGACTACATTTTGTGAACAAATATTCTCATATCTCACTAACAAAAAAAACTGTAAACAGACTTTCCTACATATCATTCAGAAAAAAACAATCGAAAAAAGTTTCCTATATATAATTATAGAAAAAAATTTTGAAAAAATATTTATGTACCTCATTCACACAAAAAACTTGTGAAAAAATCTTCTCATATATCATTTTCACAAAAAAATTGTGAAAAAGGATTCCCACATCTCATTCACACAAAAAAATTATGAATGATGCTTCCGACATCTCATTCACACAAAATTTTATAATATCATGGGATATGAAAACTTATCCATTGACTTGGAGGGAAATATAAGACCACATACATATTCATATATACAAAAAAGTTCCATATAAAATCCAACCATTCATCTTAACATAAATATCCCATATAAAGAAAATGGGTTTCAAAAATTTTCAAAATGGAATCATATAAAAAATCACGAATATTTGATACCAAAAACATGATCACCCAAAAGGAGTATTTCAATAGAGAAAATATACAATGATTTTTTATCCATGAATTCATTAGTGAAAAGTATTTTAAAAACTGGAAGAGAAATCAGACAAATAATCTTTATTAAATAGTGTTTCTTAATATCATCTTAAAAAGGAATGATTTCCAAGTCACCTTTCAAAAACCATTTTTCTAAATATGATGAGATAACATATTGAAACAATAATTCAAAAAAAATCTTAATAAACAAACCTTGATAAGAAATAAAATACATATCAAAATGTGATGTAAAATGGAACAATATAAGACCATGGTTAGTAAAATCATTTTAAATATTTTAAAATTATTATTGGTGATCCCTTTTCTAGACAAATGATAAAGAAAGAGAAGGTTAAGGGTCTTCTATGGTTCATAGGAATGCCTCACCCAAGTCCTCTATAGTCTCTTAGCCTTCCTCACCTAGGTCATCTCTGGTCACTAGGCCCGCCTCACTCAGGTCTCCTCTGGTTGCTCAACCCACCTTGCTGACTTTGCCTGTGCACACTAACTTACTCACCAAACCCCTTCCTCCCAGAGCCCTATTTTTACCTTTAAATTGAGCCACTTGTCCATTTAATAAGGGATTAGTTTCCCACTTTTTAAAGTTACAGAAATATTCTTGAAGATGACTTACTCAAGCCTTCATCACTTCTACTAGATATCCTAACATACTATAGTATTTTAGAAATTTAAGTAAGAGTTAGGTATTATATGAGGGACTCACCTAGGTGACCAACTACCAAGGTTTCATAACCAAGGTGACCAAACACATGGGGCTTTTCACCTAGGTGACCAACTACCCAAGTTTTATGAATTAGGAGACCAAACACCTGGGGCACCTCACATAGGTGACGAACCTCCTAGGTCTCATCACCCGGGAGACCAATATCCCATGTTCCCTCACCTGGGTGACAAACCACATAAGGCTCATTAGCTGGGTGAAAAACTATCTAATGCTATGTACCTGGGTGACTAGAGGCTCAGGGATATCCACCAATGAAAAAATCCTCCCTGGGATGCCTACCTAAGTGAACATACAGTCACGTATTCAACCTAAGTGATCCATCACCCAAGGATACTTATTCCATAAAATTCTATCCAATTTTATCTGAGTCTCCAATTGTGTAATTTTATTAAATCATCCCCCATAGACATAATATTCACATGAACAGAGTAACAGGCACACCAATGTGACCCTTTTTGATCACTAATTCCCTCAGAAAAGTATACTCCACACTTTTAATCCTTAACTGATGGGTTTATCAATATGATTTCAGTCATGAATACCATTGGTAGATATTAACTCAATATTGGAGTTGGTGGTGGGAATCTTCTCGTTTTAGGTAGTGGAACTTACTTCCTGTATGTTTTTTAAAATGTGAAGTAGATTGGGAAGTATATTTACCTTTTATTTTCCAATTAGTGTAAACATAATACCTAATTCATAGATTATAAAGATTCATGAAGATGAAATGGTCCCCCCTAATAAAGTAATCCCCCCAGTACTTCTTACTGTCTATCTCACCATAAAACCTACCTCTTCCACTAGGGGGTTAGGAATGGGTTCACTAGGGAACCCCTCATGAAGTAACCCCTAATATTTCATGAATGATGCCATATCCTTCGTTCCCAATATTCTTCCCCTTCATCCACCAGTATACAAGGGAGGAGTTTCCACTACAAGGTTTCCATTTCAAATTTAAGGCCCATACAATTATGAATTCATTCAATGTGACGAATCTTATAATGTCCCTTATTTCTCACACTAAGCATGAATCACAAGTTTTTAGGGATCTATGGTGATAATTCTACTAGAATGATAAGAATTAATCTAACAAACCTTCTTCTTTAGTATAAGGCCCAACTATATTGTCTTCTTCTCATAGGGATATATTATCAACATGAAAATTCTTAAAAGGGTCACATTTTGAATTAAAAAACCTCATGAATCCTCCTTAGTTTTATTACCTAATACACAACTAAAATACATGGGATTTGATTCATATCATTAAGGGATACACAAGATTACTTCTTTAGTTTCAAAACAAAAACATCATTAACCCATTACCATATTTACTAATTTATGTTCCTAATGAAATAATAACCCCACTTAGGGGGTTATATTCATTTCAAATATTATCATCCCATCCTCATCGAGCCACACTCAAAATGAGAGATATCTTCCCAGGTCCATACCCTTTGTGAGATCAACCCAATATCACAGGGCTACATTATGTTCAATATCAACAATAAAAGAAAACTCATGCATATGTCCTACCCCAACCATTTCTAGGAACTTTTCTCCAATTGTTCCTTATAGTATGACATAAAAAAGTATAGATTAGTCATTTTCTCATGACCTTAAAAGGTATGATGTGCCCCATCAAGTTCCATAAAAATATATGGATTATAATTCCTTTCATAAGGATATTTAGGAATCCCTTTCATTGGAATGATCTTGATAAAAACTAATAATTTTATTCATGATGACTATAAAGTCCACAGATCCCAGAAGTGTAGCTTTAAACCACAATTCCTTATACTAGGAATCCCCAAGTAATAACGAAACTATATAGAGAACCTACAATACATATAGATGGTTTCATTGACGGGGAATCTATGATACATATACATATATATTTTCATGTTAATGTTATACATATTACACTTATAAATGTATAGATCTACACATGCTAATAATTTACTACTAACATAGTGGACAATAAGTCCCCTACTTGAATTTGGAAAGGATTCATGAATATGAATTAAATCAATAAGAGACTCTCAGAGTAAGAAATAATTTCCACCCAATAGGGTGAGATGAGATTGAACTCACGCCCTCTAGAATAATGTGTTTTACTAAGCTTCCTGGGTGAAACACATCTGTAATCACCTAACTTTTGAAATTAGGTGTGTAGCCTATCATGTCACGACCCGACCCAATGGGGCTCAAGCTGCGACTCCCCAAGCTCGCCTCCAATAGGCCAGGGGCTGGCGTCTAGCGCTGAGTAGGATATCAGGCACATGGGAGGCATTAGCCTAAGGTACCTGTACACATGTACCCACATACACCTCCATGAAATAGTGAATAGATATATACAACAGAAAAGGTAAATGTATGCATACAACTAACCAACACTCGAGTACAATAGAAGTACAAAAGGGAAAAACAGGGCCCACCAAAAGAAAACTACAAAAGCGTCCAACCTGCTCGGAAGTAGGTAAGCTGCTAAAATCACCACCAGTAAGATCCTCAAAACATCGCCAGTAAATACCCCGGTCAAACCCACTCACTAATTTCCGCCTGCTCCAGGTCCTCTTGGGAATCTGTCGAAAGGCCTGTGGTCTGCACAAGACACAAACATGTGTGGGAAAAGCCCGTGTGGGGGTGAGTATAACAATACTCAGTAGGAACCCCAAAAACCCAAAACAAAAGAGAGCAACTGAAAGGAAACAGTCCGCTCATCCCAGCCAGAGAGAACCCAAAAGAGAGAGAAACTCTATCTCGTGACCATCCTCGGCTAAATAAAACTAGTCAACTCAGCTCAGGTGTATTCCCAAACAAACACCTTGAACAATCCAGATAAACTTACCTCAAGCACCAAGCCACATGATGTAACGACCTCATCACCAACAACTATCCACAACTGGGAGAACATGCTCCATGATCACTGTCATCCCAGATGACACTCGTCTGAGAGACACACTCCATCAGGTCCCACACAAACATCTCAGACGCTCACTTGCAATATCATGCTCGTTGGGTACCATCAATGAGAAAACCCTGATAAAACCACATAAACACCATACTCCTCTGATAGTGGATCGCTCTTAGGGTCCTCTAGGGGATACCAGAACCCACACCAGTATACAAAGATCTCACAGATAGGGGATCACTCCCAGGGTCCGCTGGGGGTACCACAACCTAATCTGGCATACGTTGATCTCACAGATAGGGGATCACTCCCAGGATCCGCTGGGGGATACCACAACCCAATCTGGCATTCGTATAGAAACTCATCACTCAGATAGAGAATCTTCTCCCATGTAAAGGTGGTCACGACAATACCAAAACCCTATCTGCTATAACTCACGATGTAGGGGATCGAACTAATGATGACGCAACCCTACCAAAAACCACGTGCTGAGTAGGGGATCATATAACCAAGGATACCGCAACCCTACTAAAACCTGATGCTGAGCAGGGGATCGTATACCCCTGATGATGCCACAACCCTAATGAGCACGACCCACTGCGTAGGGGGTCATATTCCCGATGATGCCACAAGCCCTACGGGGTTAACCTGTTAGATAGGGGATCACCGCCTTTGGATAAGCGGTCACAGCGATACCAAGAACCCGATCTAGGGTAACGATGCTAGAGGATCCCACTCCAGACCCACCAGAGGGTTTCCACAACTCTAACAAATTAAACATCACATCGAGAGGATCTCAAGCCTATACTAGGGTTGTGATGCCGTGCAAACCCTCGTAGGAACAAACCAAGGGAGTACCCTCAACCACTGCTAGTCCAAACGTCGCTAACCTGAGTGACCCACAACAACGCCACCTCGAGCACCTCTTAGGCTGACACCGAGGCCACCATCACGATCCACGTGAAAAAACACGCAGGATAGGCTATTTACTCACCCGAAACGGACAATCGGTGAAAAGGCACTATTCACCATAGCTAGCCCGTTCGGGGCCCACACAACGATCCTGAAACTCATCAAGCGGATCATACCATGATGATCACCTTGGAAAAACACACTGGATCAACTATTCATTCGTCCCAAACAAACACCCGGTGAAAAAGGTATTATTCACCATAGCCAGCCCAGGTGGGGCCCACACAACGATCCCGAAACTCGTCAAACAGATCACACCATTGCGATCCTCTCAGAATAACACACATGATCGACTATTCATCTACCAAAATCGGACTCCTAGTGTGAAAGTTGCGTTTCTCCGCAAATGCCAAAACCTGGCCTCATGGGGCCCACACCCCGTTGTCAGTCCCAACACCCAAAAACCATCTCAAAAAGTCCGACGTACCATCTGGTCTCAACGACACTGATGGAACGTCATTCAGATGCACAGGATAGAAGATACAATGGCCCGAAGTCAAATAATAATAAAATATCATTATTTTATTCGACATTTCAAGCTCTCGGGCCATGATCCCGAACCTTAAAATTCTCAAAACCACTCTGAAGGGTTCGTATTTTTTCTAGGTCCACGTCGCCACAGACGGAACGCGAATCTAACTCCCGAATTGCAAGAAACGAGGGTTTAAAAACCCCCATGTGTTAAAAATGGGCTAGACCAACCTGAACCGGCCGGTCCGGCCGGCCTGGACCGGCCCTCCACCGCGCGGCGCCGGCGAACCTTCCGCGGACCGTCGGGGGAACCCCGACGGTCAGTTTTTTGATCTGGGGGAATCTGCGCAACCCTTAGGAATCGAACTTCCCTGCTATGACATCAAAACAAAGAAATTCGCAGAAAAAATGGGATCAGGGAAACAAAACTCAAACCGCCTACCTTGCGAGAGAAACGCCGAAGCTTCAGTTGCAGAACGATGCCAGCGACGCGCTGGAGCTCGATTTGCTGATGATCTGCGTCGAAAACGGCTAATGGCAGCACCTCTGCGACTTGTTCATCGAAGGAGTAGGAGAGGAAAGGAGGTGGTGGCCTCCTACTATGCGTACAAAAGAGGGGGGGGGGGGAGGGGAGAGATGAGGTTTAATTATTATTATTTAAAACAAAAACCTCCTTTAACTCCCGCACACGTCTCGGCTCGGACCCCACCCTCGATGCAGATAAAAGTAAGGTTTCCCTTAGGGTAAACACTCCATTATGAACGCAACGAAGGACTTTGATTTTTGATCTGAGACTCCGTTCAGAAGTTATTCGAGCCGACGCTCGTAAATAAACTTTTCCATTTATTGATGAAAACACCCCTGGTGGCGTTTCTCACCGCAGGCCCAAGCCCGCAAAGTTTACACCCTGCCTAGGGTAAACGTCATGTTCCAGACACAACCGTGCCCTCAGATTCCCATTCTGAGCTACCTATTAGGAGTTATCACACCCCTACCACGTGCATAGTATAAAAATACTTAATATTTTTATAAAATTAATTCCGGGCACACCGGGCCTCAGAATCGCATGCCGTCTTTGCACCTAGCTCTAGAATTATTCGTAGAAATATTACAAAGTCTGATAGGGCCAAAACCCAAGTCGCTACATCATCCCCCCTTATAACTTTTCGTCCCTGAAAATCCATAAGCACATGGAAAGTGACTGGACTATCAACTGGGTCTCCCACACCATCGAGTTCGCCAAAAAACACCCATGCCCGAACACATAAGTCATAGGGACTCATCCACTACACCTCAACACTATCTACTTTGGGAGGCACTGAAAACACCCACACAGGGTCTTAACAACGCCCTGAAAAAAACTCGAGCAAGCCACGATGAGGAAGGGTACCGCTAAATAGTGTCTATCAAACTACTTCAGAAAGTAGAAAGGACACCAGGCATACCTCTATCCATCCGTGGAGCCTCGGGGTCAACAACCTCTAGGAAATGCAGCTGACATCTCCCTTAGCCACCAGCTCCCTGAGCTTGGCGTGGACCACCTAGGGGTGGGGGTGGTGGCAACTGATACCGCATACCACCTCCTGCTACTGTACCAGCTCTGTCGCCATGTCCGCCGCCCTACGGACTTCCTTGCTCGAGTCCCTGCCTCTGCCAAGGTGGTCCATTTACCGACTCCATCTCAATAGCACGACGGGTTGGGAAATCTCTAGCAAGATGTCCCCGACCGTCGCAAGCATAACACCGACTCTCCTGTGGCTGACCAAAACTGGCCTACGAGCCCTGAGCCTCAGATCCTCTATCCTAGGGTCGCCTCCTAAAACGTCGAACACACCCAGAACCCTACATCTGCGGTTGGTTACCAGATTAAAACGTCTCCGCTCTCGTATGCCCAACACTAACAGGGGGGATCTGCTCAGCCAGAAAGCTCTCCACCACCAAAGCTTGCCTCAACACTCCAGAAAAGGTGGGAAGACACAAGGAAACCACACCTGCCCGGATGTCCCTGCATAAGCCCTGCCCGAAGGTCCGAGCCCTAAAGAACGGGTCTCGAACCATATCCAGGGAGTAGCGTGATAGGTCTGCAAACCTCACTATGTACTCCGTCATAGTCATGCCCTCCTTCGGAAGCTGTCGAATCTTCTGAATCTGCACTGACCTCAGCGTCACCGGATATAACTCTTCCCTGAAGAGATGCTCAAAATATGGCCATGTGAGCGTCTCCTCGTTGTGGGACTACATCACCAAACTCCACCATCGCCCAATCGAACCATGAAGAAGGCTCACCGATAGGACTACCATCTGATCTGGGGGTGTCCTCACCAAGAGGAAAACTCAAGTGACTGCCTCAAGCCAGTCATCAACTACTTGGGGGTCTGGATCAACCCTAAACCTCAGAGGTCACTACCTCTGGAACTCGTGCAGTGCACTCAGCCTACGTGAAACCTCATCCTGCACTGCCGGCACAACCAGTTACTCGACAGGTGGTGGCTCAACTGGCGGACCACCTAGAGGTCCAACCTCAGAACCTGCGCCCTAGTCCATAGCATCTAGACGAGGCAGATCGTCACCACAATCCTGCGGTGGAACCCTCGCTAGCTGTCGTCATGGAGACATCCTGAAATAATTCAAGACGCACCACAGTCAAGGAGTATATCTAGAGAGCTGACTCAAGAAGGCCAAGAAAAAACCTAAAACCCAGTACTATATGATGCATGTACCATTATGTCCCTGCGACCAGTGTATGAATGTCCCGATTCAAAAAGCAGGTTATCTAAGTCCTGGTGTATGGATACGTCGGCCACAGCACCAACACTGGAGTCCCTGGCTTGAATGCCGAACACGAAACATCCTAACACTGCCGCTATGCAACCAAAACCAAACTCACAGCTGGACCAGCTATGCTCAGAGATCCCAAAGGTGGAACCTCTTCTGATACCACTCTATCACGACCCGACCCAACAGGGCTCGAGCCATGACTCCCCAAGACCAACTCCAATAGCCCAGGGGGTGCCGTCTAGCGCCGAGTAGTCTATCGCACACATGGGAGACAGTAGCCTAAGGTACCTGTACACACGCACCCACATACACCTCCATGAAACAGTGAAGAGATATATAAAACTGAAAAAGTAAATTAATGCATACAACTAACCCACACTAGAGTACAACAGAAGTACAAAAGGGAAAAATAGGGCCCACCAAAAGAAAACTACAAAAGCATCCAACCTGCTCGGAAGGAGGTACGCTTCCAAAAGCACCACCAGTAATCTCCTTGGCACATCTCCAGTAAACACCCCGGTCAAACCCGCTCACTAAGATCCAACTACTCTGGGTCCTCCTGGGACTCCGTCGAGAGGCCTGTGGTATTCACATGACACAAATATGTGCGGGCAAATCCCGTGCAGGGGCGAGTATAACAATACTCAGTAGGCACCCCAAAAACCCAAAACAAAAGAGAGAAACTGAAAGGAAAACATCCGCTCATCCCAACCTAAGGGAACCCAAACGTGAGAGAAACTCCATCTCGTGACCATCCTCGGCTAAACACAACTAGACAGCTCAGCTCAGGTGTATTCCCATACATACAACTTTAATAATCCAGATAAACTCAGCTCACGCACCAAGACACATGATGTAACGACCTCATCACCAGAAACTGTCCACAACCAGGAGAACATGCTCCATGATCACTATCATCCTAGATGACACTCGTCCGAGAGACACACTCCATCGGGTCCCACACAAACATCTCAGACACTCACCCACGAGATCACGCTCATCTGGTACAATCACTGAGGAAACCCCGATAAAAACACATAAACACCAAACTCCTCGGATAGGGGATCACTCCTAGGGTACGCTAGGGGATACCAGAACCCACACTGGTACAAAAACATCTCACAGATAGGGGATCACTACCATGGTTCACTGGGGGATACTATAATCTGATCTGGCATACGTAGATCTCACAGATAGGGGATCACTCCCAGGATCCGCTGGGGGATACCACAACCCAATCTGGCATTTGTATAGAAACTCATCACTCAGATAGAGTATTGTTGCCCACGTAAAGGTGGTCACGACGATACCAAAACCCTATCTGGTATAACTCGCGATGTATGAGATCGAACTGACGATGCCGAAACTCTACCAAAAACCACATGCTGAGTAGGGGATCGTATAAACAACGATAACACAACCCTACTAAAATTTGACGCTGAGTAGGGGATCATATACCCGACGATGCCACAACCATACTGAGCATGGTGCACTGCATAGGGGATCATATTCTCGATGATGCCACAAACCCTACGGGATTGACTTACTAGATAGGGGATCTCTGCCTGTGGATAAGCAGTTACAGTGATACCAAGAACCCGATCTAGGGTAACGATGCTAGAGGATCCCGCTTCGGGCCCACCGGAGGGATGGCACAACTCTAACATATTAAAAATCCCATTGAGAGGATCACAAGACTATACTAGGGTTGTGATGTCGCGCAAACCCTCGTAGGAATGAACCAAGGGAGTACCATCAACCACTACTGGTCCAAATGTCACTAACCCGAGCGACCTGCAATAACTCCACCTCGCGCACCTCCAAGTCCAACACAGAGGCCACCATCGCGATCCACATGGAAAAACATGCAGGATAGGCTCTTTACTCGCCCAAAACGGACAATCAGTGAAAAAGGCACTATTCACCGTAGGTAGCCCGTGCGGGGCCCACACAAAGATCCCAAAACTCATCAAGCGGATCATACCATGGCTATCGACTCAGAAAAACACACAGGATCGACAATTTGTTTGCCAAAATCAGACTCCTAGTGCAAAAGCTTCATTTCTCCGTAAACACCAAAACCCGACCTCATGGGTCCCGCACCCCGTTCTCAGTCCCAACACCTGGAAACCATTTCAAAAAGTCCACCGTATCATCAGGGTATCAACGCCACCGACGACACATCATTCAGACATTCTGGGTAGAAGATACAAAGACCCGAAGTTGAATAATAATAAAATATCATTAATTTATTCGACATTTGAAGCTCCCGGGCCACGATCCCGAACCTTAAAATTCCCAAACCCACTCCGAAGGGTTTGAATCGTCTCCAGGGTCGCGTCTCCATATAAGGCACGTGAATCCGACTTTTGGATTGCAAGAAATGGGTGTTTAAAAACCCTCGTGTGTTAAAAAGGGGCCGGACCGACCTAAACCGGCCTGGACCGGCGGCCCGCCTCGCGCCGACGCGGGTCCTCTGGCGCCGACGCTGTTGCCCCGACAAACTTTCTGTGAACCGCCGGGGGCACCCCGACGGTCCGTATTTCGATCTGGAGGCGTCTGCGCGACCCTCAGGGCTCGAACTTCTCTGCTACGACATCAAAACGAAGCAATTCACTAAAAAAATGGGATCGAGGAAATGAAACTCAAACCACCTACCTCACGGGTGAAACGCCGAAGCTTCAGGTGCAAAACGACGCCGACAACGCACTGGAGCTCGATTTGCCGATGATCTGCGTCAAAAACGGCTGACGACGGCACCTCTGCGGCTTGTTCATCGAAGGAGGAGGAGAGGAAAGGAGGCAGTGGCCTCCTTCTATGCGTACAAAAGGGGGGCGAGGGAAGATGATGTTTAATTATTATTTTTTAAAACAAAAACCTTCTTTAACTCCTGCACACATCTCGGCTCGGACCCGACACCCGATGCAGACAATAGTAAGGTCGCCCTTAGGGTAAAGACGCCATTCTGAACGCAACAGCAGACTCAGATTTTCAATCTGAGACTCTGTTGAGAATTTATTCGAGCCTATGCTCATAAATAAACTTTTCCATTTATTTACGAAAACACCCCTGGTGGCGTTTCTCACCCCAGGACCACACCCACAATGTTTGCACCCCGACTAGGGTAAACGACACGTTCCGGACGCAACGGTGGCCTCAGATTCTAGTTCTGAGCTATCACTTAGGAGTTATCACACCCCCTCCATGTGCATAGTATAAAAATACTTAATATTTTTATAAAATTAATTCCGGGCAGACCGGGCTTCAGAATCGGACACCGTCTTCGCGCCTAGCTCTGTAATTATTCGTAAAAATATTCTGAAGTCTAACAGGTCCAAAACTCAAGTCGCTACATATCACATATGCGGGACCCTATAGAAACCCTACTTTTTCTTACATAACCATTATATCATTTTACATATAAACAACATAATAACATTTCAAATCTAGGATCCAAAAGATTAGTGTATTGGAAAAATTAAGCTCATATATGACTTATTCATAAAAAAACATAAACATTTATTTAAATACATCTTCTTTATGATTCTATAAACTCACCTTCTACTTAGTACATGAATAACATGTGGATATATATTAATGAAAGGGGTGAGCTAAAATCCTTTTAATAAGGATGAATAAGAAACATGAGTCAATATAACATGGGTGAACATAGTTATCATCATCATATCATAATAATAGGATGAAAATAAACATAATGAATTTAACATGTGATAATGGAATGTAATGTGGAAATGTATAAAAATGAAACATCATGTCATAGTGGTCAAATAACACACATAGTTGTGAAAAAAGATAGTATCTTATTCACACATAACTTATGTGAATAATTATAACATAATCATTTTGAACAATGATAGCATATTGTTCACACATACTACACATTATCTCATAAGATAAATCTCATTACCCAACAACTTTTAAGGATATATAATTTTAGGCCCACGTATCACATCATAACATTTACATAATCATGCATGCCACATTGAATATATCACAGTCATAGTCATGAATTAACACATGGAGAGAAATGAGTTTCATAAAGATTTCATCAACCATTATTTCATGAATATACTTGGGGTTACCAAATGAAAATTGGGAATAATATTTTCTATAATAATCATCATTATGGAGTGAAGAAGAGGCAACTCAAGAGGATTAAAGATGTGTTAAAAAAAAGAGATATTTTGGAAAATCATTGTATTTGTCTTAAAATCATGTTGAAAACATATATCCAAAAAATTAAAATTTAATAGAAATGTAATGATATTTAAGTAAATTTATAGAAATATTTATACCAAAGAAGTCATGAAATAGGGATAACCCAAAGAAAATGAGTTTGTTTCGAGAATCCCCTTACCTTAATTCCCTCTTTATTTCATCGCTTTTGTATCTATTTAATAATAAAATTAGATTTATCAAAACATTAAAAAAGAAGTGAATTATATTCATTTACACAACTATTTATAAATTATAATAATTTTATTATATTTATTAATTTCCTTGGATGAAATTGATGCATTTTAATATCATGTTTTTCATAAAAAATTTCTGTTTCGCAAGGATTTCTCTATTTTTATTCAAAGTCATTCATAGAAAATTACAATTAAATAAAAAATATTATAATAAATCTAATTAATTATTAATATATTATATATAATTAATAATATACATACATAAAGATGGTTATAATAAATTTCTTGGAAATGTGTCTTTAGGTGGTTAACTGGCCTTTAACGGGAAGTTGTCGAAAGAGCGAGAAAGGGAGGCATGAAATTTATAGTTTTCATAAATATTATTATTAAAGTAAGTTAAAATCATTAACATAATTTTAATATAATAAATTATTATTATAATAATAAATTATTTTAAAATGAATTGGGAAAAATAATAAAAAGAATAAGAAAAGGGGGAAGAGTTAATAGAGAATTACTCTCTCTTTGGTGTAGCTTATCTTGTTCGAAACTATAACTCCATTAGTGATTGTATTTGGATCAATCCAGAATTTACCTATGTATTCTAAGTTGATTCAGTTAGAGGATTTAGGAATATTTTTCACCTTTTAATGGGTGGGAGGTGTTTTTTTCCATAGTAAGGGAGAGGGGTTATTTATACTTGACAGGATGGGTATTTTCAGAATAAAATATTGAAGAAAATATTATATCCAAGGTAGACATTGTAATAGTGATATTTTTGAAATTATAAAACATATGGGAATATATTACATGTTTATAAGAATTTCTTTCATTTTTAATTTAAATTCATTAGTTTAATGAACATGAAAGGTGAAAAAATGAGAATTAAAATATTTTAATGTAATACTTTAAATTTTAGGATTTGGGAAATAATTTTTAGATTGGAAATTAAGTTTATAATATTTTAATAATTCATTTATGAAATTAAATATATCATTTATGAACATCAAGTTATATAAAATATTAGTTCATTATTACATCATAAATGATGTAATTTGGTATACCTCGATGATGAGAAAAACTATATTTTTAATATTCAAATGAAAATATATGTATTTCAAGAAATTTACAAAAAAACCATGGAAAATTTTGCTATGATGATTTAAAAAATGATATTCATTTTATCAAAATAAATTTTGAAAATATGTATATTTAATTTTTAATATAAAAATAGTGATATTTAAAAATAATTTAAAATATTTTTTATTAAAAATGTCCTTATATTTTCTTTTAGTTTTTTAACCATGATATTTATTTTTTGGTGTTATAAAATTTATATTTACTTAAATAAAACTTGATAAATATTTTTTATATCATAATTAATTATTTTGTTGTAAAATTACAATTCCAACGGTCAGGTTACTCTTCCCAATGGCCATGTTACTATTCCAACTGTCATATTACTATTCCAATAGTCACATTACTATTACAACAATCACATTACTTCTAATATATACCACATTATTCTTTCACTAAATATTCAACTCAATTTTTACCAAGGTTCTATATTTCCCTTTTCTAAGATGTTGATTGGTTTACTAATTATTTTATTTTATATAGTATTGGAAGGGGGGATATTATTTGAGTATATTAGGGCTATCCATATTTTCCCATTGAATATTTTTTATTTTTTATATTTTTTGTCTAGTTGTAATGTTTGTAATTTTAATTGATTTCATTACTAATTAATGTAACTATGTTTATTAATGAAGTGTTTTTTTCGGCTTCTTTATATGTATAATACTCTATATTATATTAAAACACTCATTTATTTCAAGAGAAAAATATCATTTGTAATCTTCGGTTCGTTACATTCTTCATCCTTTTAGAAATTTCATCCCCAAAATTTCAACTGATTTTATTGGTTAAGAATAGGTGAGGGAACATTTAATTCATTATTTTATCTCATTCACACCATTTTGTAAAATAGATTAGGTTTGAAAGAAGAATAATTCAGTAATTAATAAATAATTTATTATTTTTCACTATTAACTCTAAAGGAC
This sequence comes from Viscum album, assembly GCA_963277665.1. Lineage (NCBI taxonomy): Eukaryota > Viridiplantae > Streptophyta > Magnoliopsida > Santalales > Viscaceae > Viscum > Viscum album. Next base: position 48,820 of record CAUJRU010001593.1, read on the forward strand.
TATCTTATAGGATCCCTATGTTTTTCATTTTTCTAAAACAGCGAATATTGGATGTTTAAATATACTTAAAAATATACTAAGTTTTCACTAAAATTATATAATATTAATTACCAAATTTACTAAACCATGACCTGATACCAACTATAGTGACCATACATTTTTCTGACATGGTTATTACATCATTTTAATGATAAAAAACATAATAGAATTGAAAATCTAGGATATAATAGTATAACCACTTCTGAAAATTAGGTTTATACATAACTTATTTATAATAAAAAATAAAAATTTAAATATATCCTTAATCTTTATCCTTCTATAATCTCATATTATTCTTTTTTACATGTAATTATTTGAGGATATACATCAATGAAATGGGTGAGCTAAAACCTGAGCAAGAGGACGAAGAAGGAACAAGAATCAATATAACATGGGTAAAAATAATAATAATAATAATCATATCATAAGAATAGGATCAAAATCAAAATCATGAAGGTAACATGTGATAATTTCATGGTATGTTGAAATGCATAAAAATAAAACTTTAGGTAATAGTGGTCAAATACCACACCAAATAATGAACACAACTAACATCATGTTAACACATAAAATATGTGAATAATCATAACATAATAATTTTTAACAGGTCTAGAATAATTTTCATGAATATTACACATTATATCATGAGATATATCACATTACCCAATGCATTATAGGGATATATAATTATAGTACCACTCGTCACGTACTAATATTTATGTAATCATGAATTTTGCATTGAATGTATTATAATAATAGTCACAAATAAACCTATGGAAAGAATGGGTTTCATAAAGATCTCATTAACCATGATTTCAGAAATAAACTTGGGGTTCCCAAGGAAAAAATTTGGAAAACATATTTGGTATAAGAATCATTATTCTTGAGGGAAGAAGAGACAACTCAAGAGGAGTCACGATGTGTTTTGGAAAGAAGAGTTCTTCTAGAAAGTATTTTTATTTATCATAAAATAAATTTGGAAACATGTATGTACATGAAAAGAAAATGGATGAATAATTAAATTATATTTATGGAAACATTAGAGAAATATTTATACCAAAGAGGTCATGAAAGATAGATAACCCAAAGAAAAGGAGTTGGGTTTGAGAATCACTTTACTTTAATTCCCTTCTTATTTTATTTTTTCCCACCTACTAAATAATAAAGTTCGATTTAATAAAACATTGATCTTGAAGTAAATTATTCTTATTTATAAAACTATTTATCAATTATAGCCATTTTATAAAACTTATTAATTTCTGTTGATGAAATTGAAATATTTTGAGGTCATATTTTTCTTATAAATTTTCCATTTCATTTTGATTTTTCTATTTTCATTAAAAGTCATTTATTGAAAAGTATAATTAACACAAAAAGCATATAATACATTTTATAAATTTTTTATATATTAAATATAATTAATAATATTCATTTATGAAGTTGGTTATAAGAATTTTCTTGGTAATGTCTACGTAGGTAGTAAATTGACCTTTAATGGGATGTTGTTGAAAGAGAGGGAAGGGGAGTATAATGTTTATATTTGTCAAAAATATGATAATTAGAGTAGGTTAAAATAATTAATATAATTTTAACTTACTTAATAATTAATTTTATAGAATATGGTTTTGAAAGTAATTTGGAAAAAGAAGTAAGGGAAGACGAAAATAGGGAATAGTTAACAGAGACTTACTCTCTCTTCTATGTAGCTTCTCTTTTACAACATTGTAAATCCATTAGTGATTTAGTTGGATTGATTAAGAATGTATCTAAGTAATATAAGGGGACTGATAGGGAGGATTTTAAAAGAGCTTGGGATTTGAAATGGGTGGGAGGTGTGATTTTCTAAGGGAAGGGATATGAGTTATTTATACTTGAAGAGATGGGGTTTTTTTAGAATAGAAAATTGAATAAAATATTATATCCAAGGTAAACCGTGGAATGGTGATTTTTTGATATTATAAAAAACATTTTCATTCAATAAAATTATTTTAAGACTTTGGTTCACTTTATAATTCTAATTAATTATTTTAATCAAAAGGAAAGATAGAAAAATTAGAAAAATAATATTTTATTGTAATACTTTAGATTTTTAGGCCTTTGAAAGTACTTTTTTGGTTTGGAAATTAAAATTATCATATTTTAATGATTATTTTATGAAATTAAATATATCATGGAGAAACCTCAAGTTATAGAAATTATTAGGTAATTATTATATCAGGAATGTTGTAATTTGGGATACTTTAGTGACGAGAAAAGTTGTATTTTTACTATTTAACTAAAAATTAAAGTATTTCCCAAAATTTTCAAAAAATTCCTCCTAGAAAATTTTGATGTGATGATTTCAAAAATTATATTAATTTAATAAAAATAAATTTCAAAACTAGAAAATTTTAATATTTAATATAAAAATAAGGGTTTTACAAAATACTTTAAAATACAGTTTATTAAAATTTGCATATATTATATTTGATTTTTTAGTCAGGATATTCATTTTTTGTTATTATAATACTTATATTTACTTAAATTAATCATGAGAAATATTATTTATAAGATCATTTATTATTTTGAGTTAAAATTACTATTCTAACTAAAACACCCCGACCCTAGTTACCCAGAGTCGGTGCATTATTACATAACATTGGCCTGATCACAAGAGATCAAGTCCCGAAAGACCGATCATTTTAGTAGACTTTGAAGTACTAGATACATACATAAGTTTTACATGAAATTATAAAATGAAAAAAATACAACATTATGTCTCTTTTTAACACACTCATATCCCTTAGCCTATTCTTGTAGGTCAATCGTAATATACTTCTTCACATCCTAGAAAAAATAAAACATATGAAATGGGTGAGCTCAAATGATTAGTAAGGATAAAAATATAGTGGAAACTATCATAAATAAGAATAAACATTTAAGGCAATTTATAAGACTAAAACAAAATCCTTTTAAAATTAAACTTCTGCATAATATGGAAAAGATAAATCAAATAATGCCATTTAATTATTCATATGGATATTATACTAGTCTAATAATCACATGTAATATCAATATATAATTTCATAATGATAGAATGCATAATGATGGACATCATAACCACATATTCGAGGCCTCATTCTAAGACTATAAATAATAATTTTGTCAAGGCCTTGTGCGAAGACACTAGTTTGTCTCCTGAGACCTACCGATGCATCGAGGGGATATAGAGGGCCCCTCCTGTCACATAATAACTCAAATTCATTCCTTATATAAAAATGGTGAAACCGAATATAAACATTCATATTAAAACTAGCATACTAAATGTGAATACTTTAACCACAAACCATGAATGGTATAAAAATAGCACATCCACAGTAAAAAATAACTCATTCAATAAAATATGGAAGATTGTATTATAATAAATCAACCTCAATAAAGAATAAAATACAATGAAAGATATTGACATAGATGAAAATAATCAGTAAAATTATTTGATAAAAATATCTCCTTTTCTTAAAAATATTTAAAAGTTGCACTATTTATCAAAAAAGTCGTTTAAAAGATATTTTTGAATCAAAGTGTCCCATACCACATTGAAAATTTTGAAAGTAATATTAATTTTAAAACATTTATGTACATATAAATAAATCCTTAAAATAATTTTTAAAACATGGACATTAATGTGAAGGATTTAGAAGAATAAATATTTAAAACATTTAAAATGATATTTGAGTTAAAGAGTTCCTATCCAAATGAAAGATGCTTAAATACAAACAATTGAGGAATAAAATTAATCAAAACATTATAATATCATGATAATAAATGGATTCATGATATAATATGTCAAAGGACAGTATATACACCATATAAAAGTGAATTGGTGCATAACAACAAAGAAGTCTCAATGGAATGTAAATTGAGATGAAATACCTTATAAAGACCATATCCTTAGATTATGGATAAAAAAATGACATAATTATTTGTGAAAAATATAAATACACTCAATATAATTGGATATTTAGCATAAATCAGTCAGAGTACATTCACACACATTCTTGTAAAAACAAAACTAATGACTTGGATGTTTAACTCAATGAATGGAAATTGATTTAAGATTACTCTTATCAAGTTCATATAGATGACTTTAGAATTTATAAATAGAGTGATTATGTGTATCAAAAGTATATACACACAATGGGGAGTTTAAATTACTACATAAATAAATAAATAGCCATTTCACACAAAATCTTGGAGTAAAATAATCATTGAAGTTTGCGTAAAACCCAATGAGTGGAAATTGAAATTAGAAATTCCCATAAAGATTTGGTAACTTAAGAAACATACAACCCATGAAATAAGTATCATACAATAAAGATGTAAATATCCATAAATTAAATTATATTACACAAATATTACAATCATGGGCAATACATATACCACACAAAAGGAAATAGCGACAAATATAACATGAATATCACGGGAATAAAAAGTGAGATGAAAACCCCCTACCTTGTACTTTTCCTTAGTCAAGGTTTGGTTAAAATCCTTTATAATGGTGAAATAATTGTTATTAAATTATAAAATAACCATATACATAAATATGATATCATATATGATCTTCTAATATTTCTTTATTAATGATATTTCAGTAGTATCATTGTTTTGGGTGTTCACAGATTCATTTTCCTTTATATGTTTTGTTATGTAAGTCATGTTTTTATGGATATGATGTATTTTATTCACATCCATAATGATATTAAGTTCTTAAAAATTCTTTTTAACCATCAAATGAAAATTATTCTTTAATGGTTACGATGGGAAATGAAATCTCATCACGTCGTGGAGATGGTAAGTCGTATATACGCATGAGCGACAATATCATTCTATTAGTAGTGAAATAATATATAATTGGATGGTATATTATATATAAAGAATCATTAAAATGTTATATTTAATATTTAAATCAGTTATACTCATTATTATACCCATCCAAATAATGAAGTGTTGAATAAAAAACTACACTACGACGTGGAGACGGTAAGCCGTACGTATGCACGTATGGTGACTTTGTCATTCATAGGATGGATAGAATAATGAATATGGTTGTACCATATTTATAAACAAATCTCAGTACGTAGAAGGTACTAGAGTTATTATTTTATTATGGAAACAACAATGAAAGAGGAAGTGGAAGAAGAAAAAAACTTTGAAAGATGTGATGAAGTAATTACCACTTTTTCGGGTTATTACTTTTGATTTGAACAAAAGGGCTCCTTAGGCTGGATTTCTGATCAAACTAATGCCTCTAGGTTGAATTTAGGGTAGTTTGGAGGATATTTGAGTAGGGTTTGGACAATAAAAAATGCTTTTAAGGTGTAAAATTAAGAGAAGGGGAAGTACCCTTTTATAAGAGCAGTGAGGGTCACTTTAGGAAAATTTTGAAATATTATTTTATTATAAAAGTATTTTCAGTTTATAATAGCTCAAAATGGATTTATTTCAAGGATAATGTGGATATGGGTCAAAGAAATATCAACCAATAGTTTTTAGATATGTTTAGGTCAGTATATGAACCTTATCTTTTAGATTTAACTCTTAGATAATTAGTGTAATATTTAACACGTCTTCTTGTATTTTTAAATTACATGGTTAATAAACTTACTATAAAATGCCAAGAGAACATCAAGTGTCTAATTAATGACATATATATCATTATATAAGTACTTTGTAATAACCTTATATTTTTACGACTATTATACAATTTAATAAAATAATATTTTTTAAAACTCATATATGTCAATTTTGACAATATTTAGTATTTGGTTTTTGTGAAAGTCATAACGATATTATTTCTTTGAAAAACATATATTTCAACAGCCCTAAAATGTTATATTAACTTATAAATTCTTTCAATGCATCAAAAGACTCAATTTACATTTATTTTAAGTTTTATAAAATTAATTATTTTAGTCATTCATTAATAACGTAATTACTGCATCATCATTGTGCCATAAATAAATTTACCTATTTAATGTTTAAAAATTATAAATAAAATATCATGATGTATTAAATCGTTTTGGATTTCTAATGAATATTTATAGCTGAATTTATCTTATGTGTAACCCTATATTAAAAATGTTTTAGTTATTAATCTTTGAATTTCACACTATTAACTGTTATTTAAATAAAATATAATAAATGTCCAAATAAAATAGAAGTGGATAAAAAAGGATCATATTTTTTTTCCAAAGGTTGATTTTTTTCGAAATACATTTATCCAAAAGAATTAGGACATGTTTTATTGTAATTATAATATCATTTTTACCTTTAATTTCCCTATTTACATTTAACCGTGGTAAATAAAATTGAAAAGTTACTATTCGTCAATAATTATTTTCATCATATTGAACCAAATTTTAATTATTGATGTCAACCGTGTCTCTCATATTTTTTAAATTTAATTCACAGAAGTGGTAAAATTACGTTTTATGCAAATTTTCAAATGTGCTTAGAAGGTGGGTAAAAGACAGTAAAAAGTTCAATAAAATTTTATATATCTAATATTATTATAAAAAAATTTCAATGAATTAAATTGGACTAATATAGGTATAATGTATCTATTTTGGCTTTAAAACAAATTTAAATTAAAAATAATTATTTAAATAAAAATTTAGCTTTAAACAATAACACAATGTTTTTCATTGTTAATAAAAAATTGAATGTTTTTTGAAAAAAACCAAAAATTCACCAAAATATTATTTTGATATTCCAAATTAAAAAATTATGTATATTTTACCAAACTTAAAAAATAGAAGTTATATTAATTAAATTAAAAAATATTCCCGTTGTCAAAACCAGCATGCGGGTTTTTGAGAAGTAAAAACTATCAAAAGATTGATATGTGTTTATATCCAATTTAAATGTAAAATTATTTCCAATGACCAAAGTTGGATTAAATGATAAATAAATTATCTAATTATACTTCAAAACAATTTAAATGTATAATTTAACACTATAAATTATTTTTATTAAAAAAGTTATTTTCACTTAAAGTTTAGTATTTTTCACTATTCATCCAAATATGAAAGTTAATAGGAATGAACTGAAAATTTATCCAAAATAAATTTTTTATGTCCTGCTTCTAAATAATAAGTTTATTTTTTCCAATTTAATATATAAAATTATCAAATATTATATTTAAAAAGGGTTCTCCTTTAAAAGGCAGTAAAATTGGATTTTCTGAAAAATACTTCTTTTATCTGAAAAATTGAATTTGTTCTTATATTATGTCTAAGAAACACATAATATGGATGTTAAAATTATATGGAGTATATAAAATTCAAAATACAGTTAATAATATTCATAACTTCTTTTTGAACATCTAGTTTAGTAAGTCGTGGTGTGCTCAAACTTGGTGTTGCGTGTAGTGCAAGCTATTGAATTACATTAAAGAAAAAAACTTACTATGAAATCTTGGGGTGTTACAACAATAGTGGAGGTACTATTCCCAATGGTTTGGTTACTATTCTAACGGTCGCATTCCTATTCAAACAGTCACATTACTATTCCAACAGTCACATTACCTCCTATATATACCACTTAATTATTTCACTCAATATTCAACTCAATTCATCTCAAGGCTCAATGTTTCAATTTTCTAAGATGTTGATTGGTTTACTAATATTTTTTATGTTATATAGTGTTTGAAGTGGGGGTGATAATTCTAATAGATTTTGGAGATCAGTATTTTCAGATTTTTTCTTTTATATTTTATATTTTTTATGAAGTTGTAATGTTTGGAATTTTAATCAGTATGATTACTGATTAATGTAACAGTCTATATTAACTAAATAAGTTTTTTGGTTTCATTATATGTATAATACTATATATTATATTATAAAACTTATTTTCCAATGAGCCCGTACCCAAGTGGTAAAGGCTCTTTCTTGGAATCCAAATGACCTAGGATCAATTCTGGGAAGGGAAGAATTTTCCAGGTTGATGTAGCAATATTGTAGCATGGTACTATAGAAGAAGCGAAACTGTAGCAGCGAAAAAAATATAGCGACAGTGACATAGTAGCAGTGTAGGTACTATAGATTGAACTATAGCGGTGGTACTTTAGAAGGCATTGTAGCATCCCCGGTACTGTAGTAGTAATATTCATCGTAGGGCCCTTTGGGCAAAAAAAGGGATTTCATGCCCCTGGGCCTTTAGGATATGTAATATGTCTCCCTCTGCCCTGTCAAAAGAGGAATTTTCATTTCTTTAATAAAAGAATGAGGCTTCATCCCCAACCTTTTAAAAAATATTATAACACTCATTTATTTTATGAGAAAAAAATCATTTGTAAACTTTGGGTCATTACAGAGCTATTTGGTGTTTTTGGTTATAGTGAATAAACCCATAAAAAACATCCAAATATGTGAGTAATTCCTGAAAAACAAATAATAGATTTTTCCCTTTTAGTATAGAATCAAAAATAGTGAACTTGATTTGAATCATTAATTAACCAAAATAATTAGGTTTCCCAGACATTGAAGCCCTTTGTTTTAGGTATTCTTTGAGATAAAAATGGTCCTAATGTGGATCCATTATAGCATTTAGACATTCATGTGTTTGTTTACTTGTGGTATTTCTATGATGGGTTTTCCTTTTTTTCATTTTTTGGTTCTTAATCACAGTATGCATAAGAACTCTCTTCTATTAAAATGGAATCCGACCAATCACTATGGACTTATGCATCAACAGATGCACAATATGGGTCCTCATCAAATCATAATACATCATTACCCGCATAGTGCCTTCAAAACTAGGCGAGAAAATGAAATCTTTACGGAGTACCACATAAATTTTTCTATCCCAACATTGGAGGTTTCTAGTGGATCCTTCTAGTACTTGAATACCCATGAACTGTCTAACCAATAATAAGTAGTGATAAAGAATTAGAAGATACCATCTTCCATTTTGAATCATTTTCAGAGCCTGTCCCAAAAAATGATGAAACACATACCTCCATTATCTAGGTACCTCAACCAAGAGGTCAATAAAAGATTGATCAGAATATTGGAGCTTCCATGAATAGTTCCTACCAAAAATCACTTCCACCAATGTCGCGTGACACAAATTACTTAGAATCCTGATGAGGCACTACCATGTGGCTCCTGGATTTTGTCACTTATACATGAGCATCTAGGAGAACTTTTAAATGGTGAAAGACTATAAAAAATCAGATGAAAATGCACATCCCAACTTTCACCAATGTTGTATGCCAATATAATGTGGTAAAAACCTATGAGTAAGAACACATTTATTCCCACACCCTGATATCCTTCCAACACATTATTATAGTACCTAGAAAAGTTTTTTTGTATATCCCGACAATGAACAAGGGTCATGAACACATTACCATCCCTAATCATGAAGCCCATCAGTATACTCTAATGAAAACTGGAGGACAGGATCAGGCACACATTCATGATCTAATGAAGGAATAATCACATATTCTCATTCTAGATATATAATCCTATCAAAACATCATGGTGATAATAAAGGGCCTTGCATAAATCCCTACACACATTCTAAAAAGTTTTCAATATATCTTGGCAGCAACAACAGTTAGGGGGTAGTCACACATTCCCACCCCATCCCCAATATATCTTATCACCACACTTCACTGGTTACTCAAGAGAATACACACATTCATGCTTCTATCTAATAGGTTTTTTTGGAACACACATGTGGTAAATGGTCAATAATATTAGGAACATTCCTATTCCATCTAGATACCATCAAAAAATTAAAATTTCCACTTCAGGGTAGAAAACTTTCTTGCCAAAACTGTGAAATTTTTTCAGCATACCTCAACAAAAAATTGGATTCACCCAAGTGCAATCCAATACCTGAAACCTGATTTTTAAAACATGTGAATATATATTCCAAATAAATAATATCTATAAAATATTCTTACCAAGGGAAATATAAATTTTATAAGTAGGCCCAAGTTCCTTCTCTTCTTGGTGATGGTTTTCTTCAGGCCCTCGAACATTTATCTATGGTGGACCAAGATCATGCTAAATCATTTTCATATTAAAAAAGTATAAGATTTAGTTATAGAGGTCGTACCTATAATTTTACTACCAAAAAAAATTAGAGGTCCTCCCTATAGAATTTAACATGAAAGTATTCTTTATGGAAATACTAATATCTATCATGGGAACTTTTCTCATAATGACTAAAATAGAATCCCTCCTCATAATCAAAAGTTAAAATGATAAGAAGGTTATAATATTTCAACTATCCACCATGAAGGTCCTACCTAGGGAATAATATATAGGACTCCACCCTATGGTATAATATTGATGCATGATGACAGACCTCCCTAGAATGGAATTCACTATGAAGATCCTCCCTGTAGTGGAATTTTATTTTGATATGAATGTCCTGCCCCTACTTAATCAACAATGAGAAGGACCTCATATTATGAGGAACTTGAAAGGATAAGGATCTATACACTTTACTCCTTCTCATTGATAAGTGATGTCCTTTCTTAGCTAGAATATAGTCCGAGTCAATTGTCATTTTAGAAACCACCATTGGACTGGTTAGCTTCCATAGAAAGATAAGATTCCTACCAAACTTAATTTCTATAACAAGGAAGCTGAGAAATGACCACATTGGTCAGAAAAAGTGAGGGAATTTATTACATAATATGAAAATAGTATATAGATCATGAGGAAACAACTTTCCAAAGATGACATACTAGTCATGTTCTGGAACCTGGCCAACCCTCTATATAGCATTGTAAAAATTTTAATGGAGTAATGTATACATCATATTAATTTAAATATCTGGATGAATCCTTTCCATTTAAAATAAAAATTATTAACTTATGAAGGATATAAAAATCATTCCATAAAAACAGACTAATTTCACTAACATATTGACTTGGCTACCCTTTCAATCCTACGAGGTGCAAAATTGGGAAACCAATGTGAGAATATTCAATGTTCATGAATTAATTCTCTAATAAATCTGTATTAGTTGATCAATAAAGTCCCATATGGTGTACATATCATAGTTTGGGGAGAATATAAGTTTCATTATTTTACATCATTCCACAACTAGAATAGACTGGTAAAAGTGACCTCGAGAAATTTCATTTCATTAGTCTGACTCTCAGGATCATTCTATACAAAAAATAGTTGATATGCTCAATAAGGATCAAACATGATCAAATATCAGAAATTTAAAAACCAATTATGGGATCTATTTAAATACTCTTACATCTATCATTTGAAAATATTGAGTAAGTTTCTCATTTGAGGTGATCCAAACCTCAAGGGTTGACATTGCCTCCAATAACTAGAGAGTCACATTCATAGAATGAATTGTACCAAAATAAGGCTCAAATAAATATTTAAAAGAATAAGAGAAATGTTGGAAGACATTTTTAATAATGCAAATATGGGATAATCCCTAACCTGTAGGGCTGAGGGCATTTCTACCACTACCATATCCCTCGAGCCCATAAATTATTCAATGGGTCCAAACTATTGTTGTAGTGGAACATAAACAATCCCAACCCATAGGACTAGGGTAATTTTTACATCAACCTATTAATTCATCATGGATGTTAGTATTTTTATGATTGGGATGTATGTCATGAGAAAATATTATACTTTTTGTCTCATCTCGTTACATGTATTTCTCATTAGGAACCTATAAACCAAGGTTTTATAGAGACTCTATCTATAATAACCTTTCAAAGGTAGTTATAAAAGAATCCTAGAAGAAAACTATAAATCCTTATAGAGACTATAGGGAATAGTGTCCCATAAATATAGAAACCACTCTATAATATCATGATTAAACTCTCAAAGGATACTCCAATAGAGATCAATCCTCTCATCCTTCTAATGGTAATTCGATGCATGTAGTAAATTATTCAATGTAAATGTCATCAACACTAGCCCTGTAGATGCTGTAGAGTTTGAAGCTAATGAAAGAGCATAAGATGATGATGCTTATATTTAAAATATATTCGACATTGAAATGAATGAAGAAGGTGTGAACATCATGAATCAAAGGAAAGATAAAAATATAGGCACTCCCTTAAATTTCCAACTTCCACCGCTTTGGTGGTATTCAAAGAAAGAAAAGGGAAAATGTGTGGCTACATCTCAAGTATTACTAATGAAGTTGAACAACATTACAATTAAGTAAGCATTCTCCAAGTATGAGGCATAAATGAAGGTTTTGAAGGGACATAACTCTATGTTTTCCTAGGGAAATAATTATACTGGGTATGATTGTAAGAACTTGGATCTTCATTTTAGGTATGGCTCTTTATTTTTGGGTTTATTTTGAGGAAAAAAGGAAGAAATGAGAAATTTTCTAAGTACACACCATGTACTTTTGAGTACACGCCTTGTACCTAGTTGTTGCGTGTAGTCGTGTATTGGCTGTTTAACATCTGAGTACAAGTCCATGTAGGTGACCTGGAAGACCACCTAATGTGGGGTCCGATTGAGGCTAGTACACGATGTGTACATTAAATGACCATGTTTGTTACTTTTATATTTAATTTATTAGTTGGAGTGGGTCCACATATCATCTCTATAAAACAATTCTTCTTCCATTGTCTTGTACAGGATAGCAACGAACGACCGAAGAACTTTGAGATCATCCAGGTTCTTCATCCAATTCTCGATTGATACGCCGTCAGTTGCATTGGATTCCGATTGGCGAGTTATCTCTTTTCCTAGATCCTTTCTTCTTGATTCCACTTCTCTTGTGAGTTATCAATGGTTGACAAATTTTAACCTTTTTGTAGATCTACATCATTCTAGGTTGATACAAGGGCCGGCATTCAATAGTGTTCATTGCATAACATCAAGGTAGGAGGTTTTTTTCCTTTATTTTCTTGTATATGGATTATATATGATAAAATTACCTAATACCCATGTTTAGGGTATTGTGTGTTTTGGAATTTAACCCTATTTAATTCATGTTATGGTTGTTTGTATGATAAAGGGTTATTTCTTATGCAAAAGGTTAGTTACCTTGTTATGGGACCCCCATGGGTGTGTTCCCTTATTTGATTATTATGTATATTTGGTCTAGAATGCATGTTAGGTTTTCCTTGTTTTCCATTCCTCATGTTGTTAGGATAGAGTTACTGATTAAATTATATGCATGTATTTCACATTGTGACAGTATGAACAATGATAATTGACTACGAGAGATTCAAGAGGTAGGGTCATTTATGTTAATTTTTTTGTTATATTGACTCAAAGGTATTGTCTGTGAGAGATGTCGGGTGTTCATAGACGAGAGGGGCTAGACTATATGAGCCAACAAGAGGGTCATTATTAAATGAATGTTGGATTCTATGGCATTGACTGTGAGAGCTTCAATGTTGTCGTTATATTTTATTTTTTCTATACAGACCCTAGGGAATTGACTATGAGAGATTCCAAGTGGTTTTTATATTTTATTTTTGCTATGCAGACCAAGGGGGTATTGACTGTAGAGACCCGAAGCTTGATATACATGAACATTACATTACTTTTGTGGAATACTTAATACATAAGAAAAACAGACAAACAAGGACCGTAATAGTTTAGTGTCTTTGGAAACTCAGAATAAAATCTTCTAATCGTGGTAAAAGACCATCAACATCTCCCAATAAAGATCATCCATTTTTTTTCTTAAATAAAACCTTTCTTTATATCCTGGGGAAAAGAAAACATCAAAGGGGTGAGCTCAAATGCCCAGTAAGGGTAAACATAGAGAACATAAAACAATCCATAAACATCTGAATGCAAAAACTTGAACATAAAATCTAAACATCAAAATCTTGAGCAAAGACATGAATCTTGGAAGTACGTAAGGAATATATCATAATGGAACATCAATCATGATAAAATATCATGGGAATAAAACATGTAATTGTGGCATCCATTAAGAACATGTAATGATTTCCATAGTAGCCAAGGAATTGCTGCCAAGACCATCTTAATGGACAAAGTCCTTTTCTGAATCGAGTTCACTCCTCGTTCCAGTACTGTAATACTGAACCGGATTAACTTACCATTCCAACCATGTTTATCTCATGAGATATAAATCTTTACCCAATGAATTTGAGGGAGATATAGGTCCCACCCATCTCATAATGAAATCATTCTTACTTTTGCCACAAAATAAACATACATCATTCATAAAAAACCAATAAATAAAATGGGTTTCATAAACATCATCCCATCATCACATAATCCATATAAAATAAATTGATATCATTTCACAATAATAAAGGTGAAACCATGTAAATCATAGAGACATTATACTTGAAACATACACATATGAAATAATGTCATCACAAATGGAAAGATGGTTTTGATAAAACATTTGAAATATCCTTTCTTCTTCAAAATCATTTTCTTTTCACAAAATGTCTTGCAATTTTAAAAGAAAAGGATTTTTTTTTGAAAATAGACATGAAATATTTTGGAGGAAGCTTCATGAAAATAAGGCTTTATAAAACAGTAAAAATCTGTTCGTGCCGTATAAGTTAAAAAAACATTCTTCTCGTACTTTTGTTGGAAAAGTCAAAAAGTACCTCGTATGAAAAACAACAAAAGATTCCTTTGATATATTTTACTAAAAACTCACCGAAGGGTAAAATTGGATTTAAACAATTGTATAAGGATATAAATATTACATATTGAGGAAACATGGATGTGGATGATAAATATTCCCCAGTAAATTCTGAAGTATAAACAATCTCGGATAAACATTGAGATTACGAGATTGTCCCTTACCTTAGGTCCAATTTTCATAGTAAGTGTCCTAACCTCCTGTATAACGATTTAAATAATGTCATTGACTTATTACAGAATCATACTCATTGTTATGATATCATATATGGTTCACTTATGACTTTATATTACCCGTTCTTTCGTAAATTCCATGTCAAAGAGCGTTTTTGGTAATATCGTCGCATTTTTCGTTCGTGTTTTAACTTGTAATTATATGATTACTTAGATCATGATTACTTAATTCCAGAATATAAAACATGATTTATATATATTCAGAATATACATATATATAATAGATCGATAAATGGAATGAAATATACCGTTCATGGAGACGGTAGGCCGTACGTACGAATGAACGCTGTCTTCGTTTCCTTATTGAGTTGAATAGAATTAAGTAAATGAAATACATATATACATAAATCCATTAGATTTATAATGTCATATATTTCATTATTATTGCTTATATATACTAATCATTCTTAAATGGTTAACATGGAGAATGAATCTCATCGCGTCGTGGCGACGGTAGTCCGTACGTATGCACGAGCGATGATATCGTTTCGATAATTATTGAATTGAATTGGAGTGGATGATACAATATATCAGAATCAGTATGATGTTATAATAACTATGTATAGTTATTCTTTACACCATTACACCCATCCATGTAAGGTGTTGGTGAAAAAACAGATTACACCATAGCGTGGAGATGGTATTCCATATGTACGCACGCACGGTGATTTTGTTTTCCGTAGGATGGATAGAAGGTGAAATGGGGTTGTTTCATATTTATAATAACAAATAATTATATTAGTGATACTGATGTTATTACTTTATAATGAAACAACTAAATAAGAAGAATTTGAAGAAGAAAGAAGCTTGAAAGAATCGGGAGAAGAAATTACCTCTTCTTCGATACACCTCTTTGAAACCTCCTCTTAGGGCACTAAGATTGGTATTTAAAGTAGACCAAAACAACTAGGATGTTTATAGGGAAGTGGAGAAGATAATTTGGTAGGGGTTGGCCGAGCTTGAAGGCTCAAATTGGTGTGAGGAAGGGAGGGAGGAGGTGCCCTTTTATAAGGGAGGAGAGGGGCTCCTTTGGAAAAACTAAAAATATTATTTTATTATAAAGTCAAGTTCGGTTTTAAATAGCTCCAAATTCATTTATTTAGATGCTAAGGTGGGGATGGGTAGAAATATTCTCATCCAATAGAATTTAGACAAGTTTAGGTTCCTATTATAACCTTATCATTTAGATTTAACATTAAGTTAAATAATTTTACTTTTACCGTGTCTTCTTGTGTTCTTACACTATAAGGTTAATAAAAATAATATAACAAGCCAAACGAACACCAAGTTGTTTATTATTAATATATATAACATTATCTAAGTCATTTGGCCGAACCTTAGATTTTTAGGAATAAAATAACAATTAATAATATAATATTTGTTTTAAAAACTATTTTATGTCAATTTTGACACTATTTAGTAATTGATTTTTGTGAAAATCATAATAGAATGATTAGTTCGAAAACAGTTAATTAAATAAATACTAACATGTCATATTAACTTATAAAATTAGTGTAATTCATAAAAAGTCTCAAATTACATTTATTTGGGTATTTATAACATCAATTATGTCAATATTTCATTAATAAGATAATTACTGCATCATCTTTGTGTCATAAATAAATTAAATTATTTAATTTCTAAAAATTACAAATAAAATATCATTATGTAGGAAATCTTTTTATATTTCTAATGAATATTTACAATCTAATTTATCTTATATATAACCCTATATTAAAAATGTTTTAGTAAATAAACTTTGATTTTATCTCTTTTAACTCTTCTTTGAATTAAATAATAATAAATGTCCTAATCTAATCCAAGTGGGCCTAAATGGTCATATTTTTTTCCTAAGGTTGTTTTTGGTCGAATTAAACTTATCCAATAGAATTAGGACATGTGTTAGGGTAATAATAATATAATTTGTACCCTATATTACCCTATTTACTTTTAACCGTGGTAAAAAAAGTAAAAAGTTACTATTCACCAAAAATTATTTTCATCTCATTGAACCAAATTTTACTTACTGACATCAACCGTGTCTCTCATATTTTTGAAATTCCACTCACAGAAGCGGTAAAATTATGTTTTATGAAAAATTCAATTTTTTTAACTACCACTTAGTGGTTTCACTATTCATCAAAAAATGAATGTTTCCAGAAAAATACCAAAAACTAGGCCTAAGATATATTTGATATTTCGAACTCAAAAATGATGAATTTTTTACCAAATTCAAAACTTATCAGTTGAATTACTTAGTTTAAAAATTAATTCCCGTCGTCAAAACAAATAGCGTGTTCTTAAGAGATAATAACTATCAAAAGATTGACACTTGTTTATGTCTGGTTTAAATGTGAAATTACATCCAATGAATAAAATTGTATTAAATTGTAAAAATATATTCTAAATATACTTTAAAACCACTCAAATTAATAATTTATCACTATCAATTATTTTGATTAAAAAAGTTGTTTTTAATTAAAATTTAATAATTTTCACTATTCATCAGAATATTAAAGTTATCCGAAAAGTACCAAAATTTCACCCTAAGCTAATTTCGATATTCCGAATCCAAAAATGAAGTCCATTTTAAAAAATAAAATTTACAAAATTTCAAAAAGTGGTTATTACTATTCATAACGGCTAGTTTTAATAATATTTTAATAGCATATCGTTGTTTAGTAAAACTCAGTATTGCGTACCACACATGCTATCAAGGAAGGTCGCGATTGTGTGTAATGCAAGGAAAGTCAACGATGTGTGTTGTGCAAGCTCCTTTTGGTGTAGCGTACAACACAAGACATTTATGAAATTAAAAAGAATATTTTTCATAAAATCTCGGGTTGTTACATTCTACCCCCCTTAAAATGAATTTCACCCTCGAAATTCGTCAGGGTTGTAAATGGTTTACTACTCAAATTTTTTTTTAATAGAAACCCACATCATAAAAAGGAATACCAAAACTTGGCTTTAAAAACTAAAGTATGAAACGTAACGGTTACCCAAATTAACTAATCACTGGGTTTCCACATAGAAGAACATAGGTGAAAATATGGATATGGAAGAGAAATCTAACCATCATGTTCTGATAGAGAGTGGTAGAGAACATGGATATGAAAAAGCCAACAATCACAAAGCCATAGATTTGTGATGATCTAAGGTACCATCTAATTCATCAGATATAAGAGCAATAGAACAATATTTTTGGTTTTCAGGATCATTTCCCTATTGTTGATGAAATTAGAAATAGAAGAAATACTTTCGTGATTTTTGTATAGTCTCACTATTGGTCATTCTTTGGACAATTTACACTTCATCTCTTAAATAAATGAAGTTTAAATTTTCATTCGTGATGTGTTAGCATATCATGTGATAGAATGATGGGTCATTCCATCTGTCTCAAACAAAAGGTTAGAAAAGTTATCAAAAAATACATAAGTCTATCTATAGTGAGATTAATCATATATGGTTCCTAAAATGGACTATACTTCTTATATTATACTACTTAATATAATAAAACTAGTTTCTAATAAATAGGGACTTCCTGTAGGCCAGTGGTAGGCGATAAAGGGCAGTCGCACTTCGGTTGTGGGTTCGATTCCCACAGCCTTGTTCGACGTGATGGGCTGTCGCCCGTCCTGCAGGTTGTCCTTTTTCTAAAACTACATTACTATAAAATCCCATCAGTAATATCAAAAAAAGTTCTATCCTTAAACAATACTAGCATATGTCCAACATAATCCATTCAAATCTTTAGGCTTATCTAAAATACTTCGGTCCAAGCTCATAGTATAAAGAAAACGATTACTTGAAATGTCGTCAACCAAGCATGTGAATACCATCATTTATCCCCCATATATCTTTTTGGTCACATTCCAATCATGTGAATACCTTAATCATGTATTCTCTTAAAAAACGAATACCATTAAACCTTAGTGAAAACATGAATATTGTCAAAAGTTAACTCTTTCCACATAACAAAATCCAAAAATCTATATACTCAAACCATGATATAACCTTCTCCTTATATCAGTCATGAGCTCATGAAAACTATCAAACATTTAATTTTCTCCTTATCCCTTCATTATGAGCATATCATCTACATTCCAAAAATACTTGAATAACCTTTCATGGATACTGGTACCATTAATCATACACATTCAAAACTTAAGGAAAGACAACAGTGTAACAATCCTTAGATGTCTCTTTATTCCATAGTACCATGAGATTACTTATACAAAATTACACTTGATAAACATGTAATCATTCCACTACATTCTTAAACCATTGACCGAGCTTAACAATTCTTTCATCTCACATATCATTTGTAGTCTCTTCATCATCATCAACATAAATACTACCCATACGACCATACTGATTCTCTTCATGAGACTTTCCCTTAGGGAATTGGTTTTCATAATGCCAGTACATTCCACATTTAAAACATTTAACCATTGTTGATGTAGTAACAATACCATTATCCTCATCCCTGGTGTTTACTGAACCTTTTCCTTTGCACTTAATGGCTTTGTGTCCTTCTTTTCCACACCCAAAGCATCTTACAGTTCCTTTGAAACATTCTCCTTGATGCCTCTTCCCACATGATTTACATAGGGGAAATTGAACTTTCTTTCCTCTATGATCATCATGAAACTCCATCTTTCTCTTATTAGACGAGTCAGGAAAATTACCAAATTTTACTTTATTGATCATATTGTGAGATTGCTGATTCGGCATAATAATGATGTTTGGACTTCAAAATCCCATTTCATTTGGTTTCTCATGAAGAATATCATTCCATTGTCTATCATATCCTCCATTATCGTGAATCATCTTGTTTCCAGCCATTTTCTAAAACCCAAAAAGAATAGTGCGAGAGGCAAAAATCATAATAAAGGGGGAGTAACTTCAATATCTAACATCTTTGGTTTAATCTAACATCGTTACCATAGTTCTAGGACTATATCCTATACGTATACTTATCCAAAGGGATATCCCTAGACATACCTTAGAAATATCTCTAGGGATATCACTAACGTTCTCACATCCTAGTTTCCAAAGGTTGACTAAACCTTTCCTCTGATACCAACTATAACGGTATGGAATTACTTCTAGTGGAGTATAGTTGATACCTATCAGGGCACTCCATGGGTGGCTACACCCCCTGGGCGGGACACACCACCATCCCCAGTGGCATCCATTTCCTCATGAAGCCCTTGGGCGGAGAGCCATGCTTCGTCCGATGCTCACATGTGAGAGTTCCCGAGGATTGGATACATTCCTACCTCCTTTTCCTCTGATACCAACTGTAGAGACCTGAAGCTTGATGTACATGAACATTACATTACTTTTTCGTAATACTTAATACATAAGAAAAACAGACACAAAAGGACCGTAATAGTTTAATGTCTTTGGAAACTCGGAATAAAATCTTCTAATCGTGGTGAAAGATCTTCAACACCTCCCAATAAAGATCTTCCCTTTGTTTTCTTACCTAAAACCTTTCTTTATATCCTGGGGAAAAGAAAACATCAAAGGGGTGAGCTCAAATGCCCAGTAAGGGTAAACATAGAGAACATAAAACAATCCATAAACATTTGAATGCAAAAACTTGAACATAAAATCTAAACATCAAAATCATGAGCAAAGACATGAATCTTGGAAGTATGTAAGGCATATATCATAAGGGAACATCAATCATGATAAAATATCATGGGAATAAAACATGTAATTGTGGCATCCATTAAGCACATGTAATGATTTCCATAGTAGCCAAGGCATTGCTACCAATACCATCTTAATGGACAAAGTCCCTTTCTAAATCGAGTTCACTCCTCGTTCCAGTCCTGTAATACTGAACCGGATTAACTTACCATTCCAGCCATGTCTATCTCATGAGATATAAATCTTTACCCAATGCATTGGAGGGAGATATAGATCCCACCCATCTCATAATGAAAGCATTCTTACTTGTGCCACAAAATAAACATACATCATTCATAAAAACCCAATAAATAAAATGGGTTTCATAAACATCATCCCATCATCAAAAAATCCATATAAAAGAAATTGATATCATTTCATAATAAGAAAGGTGAAACAATGTAAATCATAGATACATTATACTTGAAACATACACATATGAAATAATGTCATCATAAATCGAAAAATGGTTTTGATAAAACATTTGAAATATCCTTTCTTCTTCAAAATCATTTTCTTTTCACAAAATGTCATGCAATTTTAAAATAAAAGGATTTTTTTGAAAATAGTCATGAAATATTTTGGTGGAATCTTCATGAAAATAAGGCTTTATAAAATAGTAAAAATCCATTCGTGCCGTATAAGTTAAAAAAACATTCTTCTCGTACTTTTGTTGGAAAAGTCAAAAAGTACCTCGTACGAAAAACAAAAACAGATTCCTTTGATACCTTTTACTAAAAATTCACCGAAGGGTAAAATTAGATTTAAACAATTGTAGAAGGATATGAATATTACATATTGAGGAAACATGGATGTGGATGATAAATATTCCCCAGTAATTTCTGAAGTATAAACAATCTCGGATAAAAATTGAGATTGCGAGATTGTCCCTTACCTTAGGTCCAATTTGCTTCGTAAGTGTACGAATCTCCTGTATATTAATTTAAATAATGTCATTGACTTATTCAAGAATCATACTCATTGTTATGATATCATATATGGGTCACTTATGACTTTATATTACCCGTTCTTTTGTAAATTCCATGTTAAAGAGCATTTTTGGTAATATCGTCTCATTTTTCGTTCGTGTTTTAACTTGTAATTATATGATTACTTAGATCATGATTAATTAATTCCAGAATATAAAACATGATTTATATATATTCATAATATACATATATATAATAGATCGATAAATGGAAAGAAATACACCGTTCATGGAGACGGTAGGCCGTACGTACGCATGAACGCTGTTTTCGTTTCCTTATTGAGTTGAATGGAATTAAGTAAATGAAATACATATATACATAAATCCAGTAGCTTTATAATGTCATATATTTCATTATTATTTCTTATATATACTTTATAATCATTCTTAAATGGTTAACATGGAGAATGAATCTCATCGCGTCGTGGAGACGGTAGTCCGTACGTACGCACGAGCGATGATATTGTTTCCATAATTATTGAATTGAATTGGAGTGGATGATACAATATATCAGAATCAGTATGATGTTATAATAACTATGTATAGTTATTCTTTACACCATTACACCCATCCATGTAATGTGTTGGTGGAAAAACAGATTACACCACGGTGTGGAGACGGTATTCCGTACGTACGCACGTGAGGTGATTTTGTTTTCCGTAGGATGGATAGAAGGTGAAATGGGTTGTTTCATATTTATAATAACAAATAAGTATATTAGTGATACTGATGTTATTACTTTATAATGAAACAACTAAAGAATATGAAGTTGAAGAAGAAAGAAGCTTGAAAGAATCGGGAGAAGAAATTACCTCTTCTTCGATACGCCTCTTTGAAACCTCCTCTTAGGGCACTAAGATTTAAAGTAGACCAGAACCAGTAAAATGTTTATAGGGAAGTGGAGAAGATAATTTGGCCGGGTTTGGCCGAGCTTGAAGGCTCAAATTGGTGTGAGGAGGAGAGGGAGGAGGTGCCCTTTTATAAGGGAGGAGAGGGGCTCCTTTGGAAAAACTAAAAATATTATTTTATTATAAAGTCATGTTCGGTTTTAAATAGCTCCAAATTGATTTATTTCGATGCTAAGGTGGAGATGTAAATAATCTAATCCAATATAATTTTGACAAGTTTATGTTCCTATTTTAACCTTATCATTTAGATTTAACATTATGTTAAATAATTTTACTTTTACCGTGTCTTCTTGTGTTCTTACACTATAAGGTTAATAAACATACTATAACAAGCCAAAAGAACCCCAAGTTGTTTGTTATTAATATATATAACCTTATATAAGTCATTTGTCTGAACCTTAGATTTTTAGGAATAAAATAACAATTAATAATATAATATTTGTTTTAAAAACTATTTTATGTCAATTTTGACACTATTTAGTAATTGATTTTTCTGAAAATTATAATAGAATCATTAGTTCGAATAAAGTTAATTAAATCAATACTAACATGTCATATTAACCTATAAAATTAGTGGAAGTCATAAAAAGTCTCAAATTACATTTATTTGGGTATTTATAACATTAATTATTTCAATATTTCATTAATAAGATAATTACTGCATCATTTTGTGTCATAAATAAATTACATTATTTAATGTCTAAAAATTACAAATAAAATTTCATTATGTAGGAAATATATTTATCTTTCTAATGAATATTTACAATCAAATTTATCTTATCTATAACCCTATATTAAAAATGTTTTAGTAAATAATCTTTGATTTTAACTCTTTTAACTCTTCTTTGAATTAAATAACAATAAATGTCCTAATCTAATCCAAGTGGGCCTAAATGGTCATATTTTATTCCTAAGGTTTTTTTTGGTCTAATTACACTTATCCAATAGAATTAGGACATGTGTTAGGGTAATAATAATATCATTTTTACCCTCAATTACCCTATTTACTTTTAACCGTGGTAAAAAAAGTAAAAAGTTACTATTCACCAAAAATTATTTTCATCTCATTGAACCACATTTTACTTACTGACATCAACCGTGTCTCTTGGATTTTTGAAATTCCACTCACAGAAGCGGTAAAATTAAGTTTTATGAAAAATTCATTTTTTTAACTACCACTTAGTGGTTTCACTATTCATCAAAAAATGAAAGTTTCCAGAAAAATACCAAAAATTAGGCCTAAGATATATTTGATATGATGAACTCAAAAATGATGTCTATTTTACCAAATTAAAAACATATCAGTTTCATTACTTAATTTAAAAATTAATTCCCGTCGTCAAAACAAATAGCATGTTCTTAAGAGATAATAACTATCAAAAGATTGACACTTGTTTATGTCTGGTTTAAATGTGAAATTACATCCAATGAAAAACATTGTATTAAATTGTAAAAATATATTCTAAATATACTTTAAAACCACTCAAATTAATAATTTATCACTATTAATTATTTTGATTAAAAAAGTTGTTTTTAATTAAAATTTAATAATTTTCACTATTCATCAGAATATGAAAGTTATCCGAAAAGTACCAAAATTTCACCGTAATCTAATTTCGATATTCTGAATCCAAAAATGAAGTCCATTTTGAAAAATAAAATTTACAAAATTTCAAAAAGTTGTTATTACTATTCATAATGGCTAGTTTTAATAATATTTTAATAGCATATCGTTGTTTAGTGAAACTCGGGATTACGTACTACACACGCTATCGAGGAAGGTCGCGATTGCGTGTAATGCAAGGCAAGTCAATGATGCGTGTTGTGAAAGCTCCTTTTGGTGTAGCGTACAACACAATACATTAATGAAATTAAAAAGAATATTTTTCATAAAATCTCGGGGTGTTACATTGACCGTGAGAGCTGCCTAGGTAGTCGTCTATAAATGAGTAGTGCTATGTGGGACCAAAGGGGTTAGACCGTGTGAGATTTCCTAGAGGGTCATTATTTATAAATTAATTATGTGTTAAACCAGAGGGGATAGACTATGAGAACTTTCACAGATGGTTTATTTTGAATGATTAAATGTTTGTGATGAGTTTGCTAAGCCAAAGAACAAGCTTAGAATTAGACTTACTTGATTTTTTAGATGGTCTTCTGAGACGTCTTCTGTTAATAATACACATGGGGATATAGAGATTAGGATAGATATCAATATTTCATTATTAATTGGTTTGAATAATTAATAAATGTAAACTAATGTAATTGAAAACTGTAGAATTGTTTACTTTTGAGTACTTATTTGTTTACCTCTTCATTTCTTCATATTACCTACTATATATATTCACTGACAATTAGGCATAGATCATTTGGTGGTTTCATACTAGGAATCATCTCACACCTTGTTTGGGTCATGCTATTGGGCCCAAAAAGATTACATGTTTATAGGTATAGATAAGGGAAAGTCCCCTTCTTCATATGGTACTTGAGTACTGTTGGAGCTGGAGAGCATGGGAACATGCTGAGGCTTGCGTTGTCGTTAGAGTATTATAATTTTTTTACTTTAGTTTAGTAATATATTTCCATCATTGTGACTTGTTTGGATGATTTCCTAGACACATGTGACATACATAATTCATATAAGTGCTCCATTTGTTTAATTTCTACCAGTCTTCCACTGTTTACATCTGTTTTATGGTATTACAGCTTCCACTACTATTTAATACTTATTTTATGCTATTTATACTTTTCAAATGAGGAAATAGTTTCCCCATTATTAGAACTTGGCCCTCACTTCTAGTTGACATCCTATGGAATTTGGGGAAATGCGCTTGAGGTCATGTGACCAACTGGGTTCGAGGCACCTTTGGGAGGCACTCAGAACTGGGACGTTGCAAAGTGGTATCAGAAGAAATTTTTTTCTTCTTTTTCTTACTATTTTGAGCCTATAGATAAGGATAGGAAGGAATGGGTAGTCAGTAATAATTTGTTCCCAATAGTAGCTAACCTGTGTACAGGGAAAATCCAATTTACCTCGAATATTTCAATTTTCATTGTTTTTCAATTGTTACAGTTGATATGATTCCACAGTTGGGTGACACACTAGTTTTTTTCTATTAGTATTTATATCATTGTGGTTCTATTTTTGATGAAACCCAATGAGATGAGAGTATGCCATATCATACATCATATATGCACTTTCTAGAGATCACTTTCCATGCATTCTTGTCATTCCATTTAGGATGCATTACTGATTTCATGATGTTGTGATAGATGTTGTGCTAGATATACATGTTGTTGTTATAGATTCTATGATATAATACCTTCTATTTTTATAGTGTGTTGGAAATTGTAGAGTTTCATTTGGATGGATGCGAAACATTGGTACCTGAGGTATTATGGGCCCTCTTGGATTTGAATTTGGTGGATCATGGTTAAGATTTAATATAATTTTGCAAGTTATGATATGAGTAAGGATGAAAAACATTGATTTGTGAGAGTATGAACTCTTAAAGGACGAAATGTTTCATGACTTAGACAAATTTTTATGTTTTTAATGGTTCTAGAGATGCTTTAGAGGCTTACTATCTGGAAACCTAGACAACACGGTGTGTGGTGTTATGATCACATGCCATATGTTCTTCTATTATGGAAGAATTGACTTCTCTTAAGTACATGTCATGTACTAGGAGTACACGTCATGTAATGATTGACTATGGGACTGACTGTGTGAGTATAGACACAGGGTCAAGAAACTTTTTGTAGAACACACCGTGTCTGCATTGTAGACACCATGTTGTAAAGAACTGTGTATCCGGCCGTGTGACCAAAGACATGGGTGGATGAATCTTAGGTTGTACATTCCATGTATTGTTTATGATTGACTTATAGAGTCGACCATGTATCTAACCGTGTGATTAACAAAACAGGTGGATGAGACTTATGTGGTACACACCGTGTGTAGGGAGGACACACCGTGTAGTGTTACCCCGGAGAGAATCGTGTAGTTAAATACATGTAGAAGTAATTGGGTAGAAGGGAAGACTCAAGCACATGTTATGTATCAAGAGGAACATGCCGTGTGTATGGGGTGTTACAAAACCAGGATTGGAAGAGGAAAACACCATGTTAAAAGATTAAGGTAACATGCCATGTAGAGTTTATACACACTGTGTAACTCTACTTTGTAAAAATTGAATGGTTTCTTTCTCCTGTTCTGCTCTTGCACTTCTAAGTTGTTGTCCTTGATAATCGCAAACTGAGGTGTGTGCATGAACTTGAAGATTCATGCCACCATGGAATCCTCAGGTTTTACGCCAGGTATAAGGCAATGATCAGAGACTAGAAATGGTAGACCATGCACTACCAGCATATCCTTCCATCGTGCCTATTTTGGAACCATCTGTTATACCAGACACAAATGATGATTCATAGTTCTGTGAAGGATTTATGAGGATGATGCAGACTTTTCAGGGAGCACCACATCCTGCCCTGACCATGGAAGATTTGATGAGTGTGTTCTAGCAGCAGAATCCTTCCAGTTTCTCAGGAGTTGGAGGACCAAATTCTATAGAGTCATGGTTAGAGGCCATGTTTTCTATCCTTGAGCATCTGGAGATGCCTCTGGAGAAGAGGGTGAAGTACACGAAATACATGCTACAGGATTCCTCAAAGAGATGGTGGGATGTTAACTCATAGGAGGGACGTCATCGGGATATGGTTTGGGCAGAGTTTCAGAGGAACTTCTATGATGACTTCTATCCTAAAATTTTGAGGACCGATCGAGCTTGAGATTTCATGAATTTGTAGAGGAGAACTCTTTCAGTGATGGATTACTCATTTCATTTTACAGAGCTTCAGTGCTTCGCAGCTATTCTAGGGGGTGATGAGTTATCTTCAGCTATGAGATTTGAGGATGGTCTCTGGTATGTCATTTGATCATAGGTGAATGTTTTCAGGCTAACTTTAGTGAAAGATATAGTGAACTAGGTGCTGATTACTGAGTGTGATCTGAGGGAGTTGGGAGCTGCGAGCCAGCGTAGTTCAACATACAAGGCTAGTACTCCTTCGACAGATAGTAGGAAGTGCCACAGGGAGCCATCACATGGTGATTCCAATAGAAAGGGTGTATCCATAGGTAACCAGGTGAGGTGCTACTAGTGAGGAAAGAGAGGGGACACGAGACCGCAGTGCTTGAGAGACCCAATTGAGTGCTGATCTTGCGGCATGATGATCTATCTTCAGCATTTTTCTGGTTTTTCTAACCAGTAGTTGGTGAGCGGGGAGATTTTATGAATCCACATTTAGAAGCAGGACCACAAGTTTCTCATCAGTCTGGGAACATGAGTTCGTCAGGCCGTTCAGGCTAATGAGGAGGTCGTGGTTGTGGTAGCCAGATGGAAGGTCTTTTGCGATAGTAAGGTGGATCTTCTTTGGGTATTCAGGTAGGGTCGCAGGGCTGTGGTACAGGTTAGACTTCTTCAATGGAGGAGACCCAATAGAAGCAGGATCCTGAACCCTCTTAGTTAGAGGTATGATTCCAGTTTCCTCAGTTTTAGATTCTTCCCTTCTTTATACATGGGATTCCCATAGTTTTATATCTGTTTCTATTATAGAGAGCCTTAGGCTCTATATCTTAACTTCTGAGAATGTTATGATTCTAGACAATCCATTGGGGATTAGGATGTCAAGGATACGTTAGTGCAAGGAGTGCCCTCTTGAGGTTTTTGGGTGTCACTTCTTATGGGACCTCTATGTATTAGAGATGACAGGCTATTATGTAATTCTGAAAATGAATTGGTTAGTTCTTTTAAGGATTTTTTTTACTACTACCGTCATAGGGTGAGTTTCACATCATCAGAGGGTGGGTCTTTTCTACACAAGGGAGAATGGGATGTCCAGGCGAGCATAGGTTGACCTGATCATCATGGGTTGGGAGGAATCATAGTCCAGATTTCTAGTTCATATATGGATGACTAGGGGACATCACAGATAGAATTTAGTCTAGTGATGGATTATTTCAGAGATGTAGTTCAAGATGAATTTTGAGGATTACCTCCGGAGAGATGTAGATTTCTTTATTGATCTTTTTCTAGGAGTGACACCAGTTTCCATTCCTCTATATAGGATGGGTACACCAGAGTAACATGAGCTCATGAAGAAGTTAGAGGAGTTTCAGGCAAAGGGTTTCATCTGACCCAATAATTCTCCTTGGGGTTAGCCTATCCTTTTTAGAAAAAGGTGGGCGGTACCCTCATACTTTGTGTGGATTATCAGAAGATGAACTAGTTGACAACCAAGAATCGATATCCCTTTCTGAGGATTTATTATATCTTTGATCAGCTTCGAGGAGTCAGTGTGTTCTCAAATATTAAATTGAGATCTATTTATCATCAATTGTGTGTTAGACCATCAGATATACCTCTTACAACCTTTCATATTAGGTATGGTATATATGAGTATTTTGTTATGCCGTTTGGTCTCTCAAACGCACAGACAATTTTTATGGAACTGATGAAACAAGTGTTCCATCCTTGTATTTATTGGTGGTGGTCTTCACGGATGATACCTTGGTGTACTCATACACTCAAAATGACCATTCTATCCATCTTGATATCATTTTGAGTACAATAAGAGAGCATAAGTTATATGATAAGCTCTCAAAATTCCACTTTTGGATGGACCAGATTCACTTCTTGGGTCATGTTATCTTAGAGACAAGATTATCAGTAGACCCAGAGAAAGTGAGATAAGAAGTTTTTTGGGAGAAACCAAATAACATCTTTGAGCTATGGTGTTATATGGGGATGGCTGGTTACTAAAACTACTTTATATATGACTTTCCATGCTTAGCAAAGCCACTGACAGGCCTGACCAAGAAGGGTGAAAAGTACTTGTGGACATATTTTGGTGATTCATCCTTTAGGAGATGAAAGGGTGATTGACTTCAGCACCGATAATGATTTTTCCAGAGCCGATAAAGAGTTACACCATTTACTGTGATGCATTAGGTATTGGGATACAAGAAGTGCTTATGCAGGGTGAAGGAGTCATTTCATATGGGTCTTGACATTTGAGGACACATGAGAGGAATTACATGACACACGATCTCGAGTTGGTTGAATTTGTTCATTCTTTAAATTGTTGGAGACATTATCTTTCAAGAGAGAATTTTGTTGTATACCCTAACCACAAAAGTCTCATGTATATATTTACTCAGCAAGATCTAAATTTGAGAAAGACATTGTGGGTTGAGTACCTTTAGAATTTTGAATTGGATATTTCCTACATGCCTTGGAAAGGAACCACAATGTCTGATGAATTGATACATAAGACTCAAATACATGCAGTTCATAATGCCATCTGTGAGTGGAAGCTAATGGATCTATTCTCTGAGATTCATTTGGAGGTGCACAATAGATTAGGGAAGACGTTTTTTCTTCTATAGATATTACCTATACTCTACTGGATCGAGTGCGAATGAGGAAAATATCAAATTCTTAAGGTCTAGTCCAATGGGAGGGTGTATAAGGTAAAGAACCAACTCCTAGTTTGACCATATAAGATTATAAAGTCTTGCATTTTCATAGACACATATGGGTGTCAATGGACATATGTTAGGAGTTGATGTAAGATTTTCATTACTTAGTTTTGTAAGTTCATCCTGGTGTAACCAAGATGTATCTATATCTACACTGTCAGTATTGGGGGCTAGGTATGAAGAGAGATGTATCTAGTTTTGTCATGATATGTTCCTCCTATCAGCAGGTGAATGAAGAGAATCGGTGACTAGTAGGGATTCTGCAGTAGTTACCCATTCCCAAGAGGAAGTGGAATGACGTCATGATGGATTTTGTGACGAGTTTACCGAGGTCTCGTCAAGGGAATTATGTGTTTTGGGTTGTTTTTGGAAGACTCATGAAAGTTTAACATTTCTTTCCTTTTAATGAATCCTTCTCCATTGAAAATCTTGAAAGGTTTTACATCGAAGAGATTATACATTTTCTTTGTGTTCTGCAATCTATTGTTTCAGATAGGGACAACTACTTTACTTCTTGTGTTTGGTAGGGACTGTAGTGGGATTTGGGTACACAGGTACTTTCAAATACAACTTACCATCCCTAGAAATATGGCCAATCTGAGCACACGATTTAGGTTTCGGAGGACATGCTTTGAATATGCGTCCTAGATTTTGGGGTCTCTTGGGAGAGATTTATACCCTCAGTGGAGTTTTCTTACAATAAAAATTTTCAGGTGATGATTTAGATAGAACCTTATGAGGCTTTGTATGGTAGTCCATGCTGATCACCCCTATGTTGGATGGAGGCAGGGGAGGTAGCTATCCTGGGCCCTTGTCTTGTCCAGGAAACCACTGAGTAGGTGGAGTTGATTTGGAAGTGGATGGATACTCCACAGTCTCGGCATAAATCTTATATAGATCGATGGATACGACCTCTGGAGTTTGAGTTTGGATATTAGGTTTTGTTACGTGTCACACCAAGGTTGGGAAAGAGGAGGATTATGAGATGGAGTAAGCTTTCACCGAGATATATTAATCCATTTGAGGTTTTGGAGGGAGTCAGCCCGATTTCTTATCAGTTGCAATTACCTCAAATTTACCGAGATATGCACAAAATCTTTCATGTTTCTCACCTCTAACACTAATTTTCAGACCCGTCTCATGTTTTCCTAACTGAGGACGTTGAGTTGGATGTGGATGCATCCTTTGAGGTGAACCCTATTTGGATTGTGGATCGCATTATGAGCATTCTATATGGCAGGTCTATTCCTCTGGTATGGGTTCTATGGAAGCACGTGCAAGTACAAGATGAGACTTGGGAGAGGGAGGCCAATGTATGATCACAATGGCCATAGTTGTTTGAAATTTCTTCTTCTACACCCTTAGAAGGGAAATTCGGGGGAAGATTTATTTAAGGGGGAATGTTTGTAAGAACTTGGATCTTCATTTTGGGTATGAATATTTATTTGGGGTTGTTTTTGAGGAAAAAGGAAGAAATGATAAACTTTATAAGTGTGTACTATGCACTTTTGAGTACATTCTGTATACCTAGTTTCCACGTGTAGCCATGTACTGGTCACGTAACGGCTGAGTACATGATTGTGTTGGAGATGTATCCAAAAGCATAAAGTGGGGGGTGGTTGAGGCTAGTACACGATGTGTACAATAAATGAACACACCACATACTTTTTTTTAATTGTTGAGTCAGAGCGAGGTCTCATCTCATCTCTAGAAAACCCTTCTTCTTCCCATTTCTTGTATAGGAGAGTGAAAAATGGACGAAGAACTTTGAGCTGCTCCCAGTTTTTCATATAATCCCCAGTTGAGATGCTTTTGGTGGAGTTGGATTCCCACAGGTGATTTCTGTCTTTCCCTAGAGCCTTTCTTCCTGATTCCTCCTCTCTTGTGAGTTATTGAGGGTTGACCATTTTTACATTTTTCATAGATCTTTGTTCTTCTTGGTTGATTCAAGGTCCAACGTTCAAGATTGTTCATCATTCAATATCAAGGTAGGATTTTTGTGCCTTTCTTGGGTGGTCTTTGAATTATATATGCTAAAAGTTCTGAATACCCATGTTTAGGGTATTGCATGTTTTGGAATTTAACCCCATTTTATACCTGTTATGGTTGTTTGTATAAGAAAGGGTTATTTTTTAGGCTAAAGGTAATTTAATTTGTTATGGGACACCCCATGGGTGATTTCCCTTATTTGATTGATTATGGATGTTTGGTCTAAAATTCCTCTTAGTCTTGCTTTGTTTTCCATGCCTTATGTTGTTATGATGAAGTTACTAATTAAATAAGATGCATCTGTTTTGAATTGTGAATGTATGACCAAGGGGAATTGACTGTGATAGCTTCCCAAGGTAGGGTCATTTATGTATATATTTTTTGTTTCATTAACCTAGAGGTATTGACCTAGAGATCTTCTGAGTAGTCATAGACCAGAGGGGTTATACCATGAGAGCTACCCAGAGGGTTTCTATTAAATGAATGTTGGACCCTAGGCCATTGACTGTGAGAGATGTTAGGTAGTCATTATATTTCATTATTGCTATTATTACCCTAGGTAATTGACTGTGAGAGCTTCCAGGTGATCATTATATTTTATTGTTTCTATGAAGACCAAGGAGGTATTTACTGTGAGAGCTTCCCAGTTGGTCATCTGTAAATGATTAGTGCTATGTGGGACAAAAGGGGTTAGACCATGTGAGATTTCTCAGAGGGTCATTATTTATGAATTGATGATTTTTTTAAACCAGATGGGTAAGACTATGAGAAATTTCCCAGAGGTTTTCTTTTGAATGATTAAATTATTGTGATGAGTCTTCCAAGTCAAAGCCCAAGCTTGGACTCAGGCTTACTTGATTGTTTAGATTGTCTTCCAAGATGTCTATTGTTTCTAATACATAAAGGGATACCGATATTAGGCTAGATCTCAGGATTTCATTATTCAACTATTTGAATAATTAATAAATGTAAATGAATGTAATTGAAAACATTAGGAATGTTTACTTTTGAGTACTCCTTATTTTATTTCTTCATTTCTGCATATTACCTTCTATATATATTCAGTGACAGTTAGGCATAGATCTTTTGGTAGTTTCTTATGAGGATTAATCTCACACCCTGTTTGGGTCATTATTTTGGGCCCAATTAGATTATGTGGTTGCAGTTATAGATAAGGAAAAAGTTCCCTTCTTTATCAGGTACTTGATTGATGTTGGAGTTAGGGAGAATGGGACCAAGCCGAGGCTTGCAATAATGTTAGAGTTTACTAATTTTCTATACTTTATTTAGTATTTTATTTCCAGTTTTGTGACTTGTTTGGATACTTTCCTAGACACATGTGACATGCATCATTTATATACGTGCTCCAGTGGGTTTATTTATACTAGTATTCTGTTGTTTACTTCTGTTGTATGTTATTACTGATTCGGCTCAGATTTACTTCTTTTTTTTCTACTGTGTATACTTTTCCAATGATGTCCTAGTTTCCCAATTATTATACCTTTTCCCTCACTTCTAGTCATCATCCTCTGGTGTTGGGGAAATTCTCTTGTGTTCATGTGACCAACTGGGTTCGGGGCACCTTTGGGTGGCACTCGGAACTGAGACGTTACAATGTTCTCTAGGAAGAGCCTCATATTTATCTTTTAATAAATGTTTCTCAATAAGAAGAACTTATCATACCAGAAAAAGACAAACCAAGTGATCCACCTAATATAGGATATATAAAACTTATTTACATAGTTCCAATGGAATAATGATGTCTATAATTCCATTCATTATGAAACCAATTAGGACCATGTCAAGTGAATTACCCCATCCCAGTCTATACAGGATATTTTCCACAAGAATATAAAGTCCCACCATGTTAGAATCTGTCCATCAATTTCATTTTAAAATATGAGGCCAACCTATAGTCCCATCAGAACTCATTGACACAATTAACTCACTAACAACTTTACTGAAGGCCATGGAAGGGAAGCTTACACCATTGTAAATATATAAAAAAGAATTAATCTTGGTTGGTAGATCCTACTATTCATCCACCTAACTTAGAGAATTCCACTTTCCCACTTCTCACTAGAATTGGGGACCCAAAAATATCTTTACACATTTCATTTATTATTGTGGTTATATAATTAGAATTATTGAGTAGTAAAAAGCAATTAAATTCAGATTATTTATATAGACACTAGAGGGTGTTGCTTTTGTCTAGTACACCAGTTTTCTAGACACATAAATTAGTGGATGATAAAATATTTTTTAGATATTCATTAATAATTTATGCTCTATGTTGAAAAATAAAGAAATCTTTGTTCTAAAAAATTATAAACAATGAGAGAATGAGAAAATATTAGACTTCATTCCTAGGTTTAAGGGTTTCACCAACTACTTTAATCTATAAATCCCCCAATAAGAGTTGTTTGGTATCTCTATGGAAACCTCCAAGATGATCTTCAAACACAAATCATTATTTTAAAATATCCATTTGGATTCTATGAACGTTCCACAATTTATAAAATATTTAAAGATACTATATAGTTATTCAAAAATAATTCTCAACCAACACCGCCATCCTAGGTGAAAATAACTCTCAATATAGAAATCAAAAGTATCACACTTAATCAAAATCAACACCAACTCCATTGTTCAAGAATGAAAAGTATAACAAAAAATACCTAATTAATGGGAACAACCAAAAAAATCTTCATAAGGATATAATAAAAGGTAAAAATTACCCTCCATATGAGGATTGAAATATTAAATTTTATTCCTTTTGAGTTGAGAAGGTCCTGGACTACTTTATGAAAACTATGGAGAACAATTTTCAGAGGTTTATGGAGCCTATAAGGACAGATAAGCTTGGTCTCATTGATTGACTAAACTACTTCCCAATTAAATGGACATTGACCACACTATCCAGGAGTGATTTGTTTTAAATATATCCTCCAAAACATGGTTGATTATAGAAAAGTGAAATTGGTCAATCCACCAATACAAGTGGAATGTGTCTTCTCTGCTCCATAGAAATAAAGTGGATGAAAAGAAGTTACAAGTATGGGTGAATATAATATTAATGACTAGATGACCGATAATACTATAAATTTACCTCATGTCATCCTTAGGTAATAACTAAACTAGCTAATCATTCCCCTGATATCCTTTTCTACTATGTAACTAGCTTCATTGACACCACAATATTCAAAGATATGGTCTTCTAAAAGTTGGAATAACCATCATAGAGTGAGTATGGTATATAACTATGAACATATATTGATGACCAATCCAATCTCATCACTCTCATATTTTATTCTTGTAGTATTGAGAGGACAAGCACGACCCCACCAAGTGAAATCTTATTAGATAAATAATTACTCTTCAGTTTTGTTGACATCATTCATTTGACAGACCCTTTCTCTAATTATGAGTGTTCAATTGATCCTATGTTCCTTGAAATTGACAAGAGATCAATAGAAAGAGGCCACATAAGCTAACATAACATAGTAATACATAGTCATGGATGAGTCCAATATCACGACTAAATCCCCATCATGGCTATATATGTGGCCAAAAGTTTGGGGAAAACACTTTAGTGAGCCGGATAGGATCATGAAGACACCTTGGTATCTTTCAAGATTAATCAAAACCCAATTATTTTAGAATATTTAATAATATCTTTGAAACTATTTAATCATCCTAGGAATGTAGATAAACCTATCAACAACATGTGTAGCTTTAAATTTTAGTCAAACACCTAAATTGTCTACCTCAAACACTTCATCCACTAGGGAACATGCCTAAGAAAAACATGACTTTGGGAGATGGAGACCTTTATTTAAAAAACATGAGATCTGGAAAATGTTGGATGTTGTTCCAACAACATATTCATCCCTTGACTCCATTTATTAATCAAAATTAGACTTCATTAGATTATTTTGACAGGTTTGTTTTTGATCCTTGGGTATATAAGAATGGGAAATTGTTAGCCTTATCGAAAAATTACATATTATGATTTTTTTGGTGAAATATTTGATAATTTCTTGTTCAAGATATCCTTGAACCAGCAACATGTTTTATTTCTAACTATTTCAATGGTATTACGATTTCCTTATGAACCGATATGCTCTTACTACAAAAGTTTGAGTAATATTTCCAGAACTAACATTGCCTTTCCTGAATACCTCTATTATCGGTATGATTCATAATTTTTCTAAACAATATTGATGTTCAAATAGTAGAACCAACTCTATTTTTCCTCAAATTTCCCATCATATTTGTGTTGATGTCAATATTTAAAATCCGCATGTGGAGTGAGTTTGAATCACAAATGGGGAATAATTTCATTTAAAATAAGTGGTGGTTTATTAGTATTGGAAATATTTTTTCTCATCTTTCAAATGCTTGGGAAATCATCTTTTATCATGACCTCATGGTTGTGTAGAGCGACATGGGGTGTTTGACTCAATAATTTGATATTCAATTAGTATTGAGGATTCTAATATTCTTGTAGTGTATAATATTTGTAATAATGAAATAGCATAGTATCATCCCTCTTATAATGAGGAAAGAAACTTGACTTATGACCCAATGGTAGTGGAAATCATCAATTAGTTGAGGTGTGAATTGGATATGCATAAGTTGATAGTACTGGAAATTTCTAGTTTAAGGGGAATTAGGGGGTGCATGTAGTCAAATCATTGAAAACATGCATCATCATTCCAAAAGTCTTCATCCTATGTTGAGGTAGTGAAACTTGGGAGTAGACCCACATATGATGTTTTTATTTTGGCTTTAGGTGAGGGAGGTGCAACATGATGAATGGACTAGGGGAATTTAATGTAGTTCAGACTAGCTACTCTAGGGGGTTGTACGAATACAATGAATCTAATGAGTCATAGAATGATAATTTCAACTATCAATCTAAGAAACCACTTTGAAGATATGAAAATTGAAGGCTCAATTGAATAAAAATACACTCAAAATGAGAAAAAGGTTTTACAAAATAGTATTAGTTGTCTAAAGTTGAGTTAGGTGAGGAGATATCTAGTCAATACTCAGTTAATAGTGTATATGTAATCCATTATAGAGGATTTCATAACCTAAAGAGGAAGAAGGTTATGAAGGAAAATTGGGATTCAAGGAGATGAATTCTGATCAAGGGCAAGAAATATAAAGGTTATAATGATTATTATCACTTACCTAAAACAATACAGACAGGGCCTTTCAGGAATATCTGGTCCAAGTTGATGTATTTCAAACACACTAGTAATGATCAAGATCTGAAGAAGAGTTCAAATCTTTAGTGTGAAAATAAAATGGTAGAATGTGATGCTCCAAAGGAACAAGAGAAGGATGGTAGTATGTTGATGGATATGACTAAGATACTGGGAGGTTATAGAGATATGGATGACACTTATAGTTAGGCCATCATGGATCTGGAAAAATCTACTAAGGTCATGCTAGATGACCAATAGTGGGAGTCAGGTAAGGAGAATGGGAAAAAGAAAAATCATGGGAGCTTATCATTAATTAAATGAAATAAATACTACATGAGGTTTTCTCAATAAATTCCTCCCATGAGGATGCGAAAATGATGACTGGGAGAATAATTATAGTGGCTACCAATAAAGAGATGTGTGTGTGGATCAATAAGAAAGACCGTATTTTAACAAGAGGATATAATGAAAGGAAGCCTAATGTAGATGAGTAAATTAAATCTTAAGATAAGATGAATTATCATTTTAAAGACCTCATCAAAGATGATCTGGATACAAAGGTAAGTGTACTTCAATGAAAATTATATAGGGATAAGTTTTCTAATAGTTTTAAAATCACTTTTAATGACTTTTTGATTTCTTATGATGTTTGATTCTTTATGGTTAGAACTTGTGGTTTCCCAATTTTCCCATAAAAGTTATTTTTATAATAAAAAATAATATTTAGTCATCCAATACATCAATGAAGGTTTATACCAAATTTAATGAAAACAACCCATGATCGATAATATAACTCAGGTTACGACTCAAAATGTTTTGGAAATGACCGTAGTCAACTTATTATAAGGTCTTTGAAATCAATATTAATTAAATATCAATAAAATTGAGCTGGTAAGATTATATTTGGGCTTGTATTCACTAGTCTTATTAATACCAGTCACATAATCTATACCTAATAATATAGAAGAGGTGTGTGATCCTTTCAATCAAAGGAAAACCCCAAATGAGAATGACCTTGTTTTGTCCATGAAGTATCAAAGTACCCCAAATTCATTTTATATATTAAATGAAGATCTCATATCACCAATATAGTGTGATAAAATATCTATCCCATTTCAATAAAACAGGGATGTTGACACCTCTTCCACCCCAAGTTACACTGAAGAGCAGGGAGAAAAAGAAGAGAATCTCAAAGATGCCCCTCCAACTTTTAAATATTGTGTCTCCACCACTGCTAATGAGACAAGGAACATAAATCTAGGAAAAAATAAAGATCCATGACCCATATTGACAAATTATTCTATGAATTTTGAAGAAGCATAGGTGTAAACCTATTTTATATAGCATCGTCTTGATGGTTTTTCTTGTAAATAATAATAAATGGCTTTCCTTGATCCCAATATAACCACTCATTACTTAGTCTTTCTAGGGGATCACCATGGTTAAAAGTAGAAATCTAGAAGGTTGAATCCAAATCAGGCTACTAAGTTTGAATCCAAGGTTGATAAGATTATTAGATACAACTTTATTTGGTGGGTTCAATATCTAAAATTACTCACCAAGATTTCCCCCACAAAAAAGAAGAATATATCGATCAGAATTTCTATTGAATTTAGAAATCTCAACTAAAAGTTTCTAAAATATGATTTCTTAGTCCCAATTATAGAACTTTTATTTGGTGAAAATAAAAGCTATAAATCCCTTTAATTTATGGATAGATATTTGAGATGAAACCAAAAATAGAATGGATCTTGAAGATGATAAAGCTACTAATCTCAGATAAACCTAAGAAATATACTTCTAACAAGATATTCCTTTTAGTTTAAACAATACAAGTTCCACATATCAATATGAAAGGTACCATATTTTAAAACCTGTATTGGGGAAGACCACTGAATGTTATCTGGAAGATATGGTGGCTAAATCCCAAAAATATATCGATCATGTTTCCAAATTTAAGAATATTTTCAATAATCTATGGACATATAGAATGAAGATGAACCCCATGAAATACACTTTTGAGGTTAGATATAAATTTTATTGGCTTCATGGTACGTCTTGGTTTCATTGAAGTAAATCTTGAGAAAACCAAGGCTATCCTTGGCATGTCATCTCCTTAAAACCTCAATGAGTTGAGATGAATTTAGGGATTCCTCACCTAAATGATTATCTTCATACAAAATCTTTTAGGTATGTTTCCTCTAATCACTAAATTGATAAAGATGGGAGTTTTTTATCGGTACACTCTTAAGCAGTACCTTTTGATCGCAGTAGTACTAATTCCCACTATTGAAGGAAATACACTCATTTTATATATGATAACATTAGATAAATCATTTGGTTATTTACTATAAAAAAAATAAGTTTTTAGTGAATTACAATAGACTCTATTATATTGTTAAATCAACAATTTTCACTATGACTTTATATTCAGATACTGTAAAAAATTTCTTGCATTAATCATTTTTGTAAAGAAGTTGATGCACTAAATGCATCATCATGGGGTCTACTTGTTCTCTCACAAATACGCCCTCAAATATGTACTCAATCCCCTCATGTTAACGGGATGTTTAGAAAAAATGCTGGTTATGTTGTAATAGTTTTATATTCAGATCATTCAACAAAATGCAATAAAGGAAAAACATTATCATATTTCCTTACAATGAATCCATTCATAGAAAAAAAACCTTTGGACCATGAATTTCATATTTAATAAGTCTATTATATTAAATATACCCTTAGAAATGATAGATTTAATTTTCTGGAGTTTCTAGAAGCACAATAAGAAAAATAATTGAAATCCACAAACTCAACAATTTTAATTTAGGGGTCATAAATATCTCTCCACCAATGGAATTATTACTATAGTTCTACTTGTTATTGGTAGGCTATAAAAACAATATGTTAGAATAACCAGTGCTCATTATTGGCTAAGAACTGGAATTAAAAATAACTGTAGCCCACTTGAGAGTCAAAGGTGAATTTATGTTAGTAATAAGATGATCAATGTTGAGTATTCTATAAAAAAGGAAGAATTAATTCCCATATCTAACTACATATAGAGGTTAATGGTAGAATGTTCATTAGAAGCATCACTAAACCATGTACCATAGTTATAGAACACCTGGAAATATGTATTGGATAATGTATATATAAACCTAGAATATCCATATCATGATCAAACAAACACCAATATTACACATTCTAGGTTGGTGTCAACATTCTTTGGAAACAACATTAAATTGATCAATATGATCAATTCCACCTTGGAATAAAATAATTTTGAAAATGGATGGATGTACCTCATTTTATACTACCTCAAAAAAAATATATTTCCCCCCCAGATAGAGTAATAAAATATTAAATCTGATGATGGGAAATCAACTTTACCATTTATGACTACCCTAATTCTCAAGAATTCCTCTATAAATGAGGCATTTATGGAGTTCTCCTCAGTTTCATTTTAGGAGGGTAAACTCTCACTTTCATGTAAGAAGTCCATAAAAGGTCCTATAGTGATAATTATTTGGGGACAAATAATTACCATCATTTTAGGATTCTTAGATATTTTTATCCTTCAATGATATGGGATTGTATGCAGTTCATGAATAGATTTCATACTTTTCAGACACATGCCAAATTCATTCATTGACCCCCATGATTTTTGCATACAACTAAATATTCATGGTTATTTTCTATCTGTGGAATAAATTTCATAGAGAAATATCTCCTAGAAAGAATCAATAAATTAAAGTATATCCTTACTTCTATAGAATGATTCTCTAAGTGGGTCATGGATATATACTTCAAATAATCTAGGATAAAGGTCGTAATTAGTTTTATAAAGATAAAATTTATTACTGGATTTTGGGTCTCTCACACAATACTGGTAGATAATGGAACAATCATATGCTCTTTTTAATTAAAAAGGATATATCATCAATATGAAATTTAGTCTAACAAATAATCCCACTACCATACGACGAAAAGTGGATAAATAGAGGATTTCAAATAAAACCCTATACAATATACTATAGAATATGGTGGATAAATAAAATAAATATTGTTCTGATTTTTTTTACATTTTTTGTATTATCACACCAAAAACCATATAACTACACAATCAGCCCTTTATTCACTTGTATATGGGATAGAATAGGTTCTAA
This sequence comes from Viscum album, assembly GCA_963277665.1. NCBI lineage: Eukaryota > Viridiplantae > Streptophyta > Magnoliopsida > Santalales > Viscaceae > Viscum > Viscum album. The sequence goes on from CAUJRU010001593.1 coordinate 90,242, forward strand.
CCATTGAGGTTTAACAATATTCACACTATAATTCCGTTTGTAGTTAGTTTTCCATAGAAGATAAATCTAAAAAAAATTAGACAAGTTAGAATGATTTGATGAGAAAATATTCTATACCATGAAAAACTTGTAAGTTAATTCAAAATGAGTAGCATGAGACTTCAACAAGAACATTTTAATTCATTTATTCCTAATATGGGAATTCGTATTGGATTTGAGGACTTTAATGATTGTTGGGTTGAAAACTAAAAAAGATGAAGCAAAGGGGGAAGGAATTTATGTAATATATAAGTTTTAATCAAACAAATCCTATTACTTGATCACAATGGATTTTAGCCATATTGCACCAGTAAAAAATGTAAATTTTCTCAAGAAATGCTTTGAATAAATTCAATATATAGTTCCATCAACAAGACTTTAAACATTATAACATAGTTATCCAAGCTTCATGACTTTAATATGCCTAACGTAATACCCGAAAACATGAAATTAAACTACATAACACATACATTCCCACAACATGAAATTAAAATATGTTGTCCATATATTAGTTGCATGAATTTAAATTGAATGAAAATGTCCTTACTACCTAACATTAAGCTATGAAATGGAATTCCATCCAGAACTACTCTAAAAAAATAAGGTAGTCTATTCCCTATGGCCTTATTCTCCATGACACGATAGCTCGATCCACGAAGAAGTATTTGGAATGAAAACCATATATTCCAACAAGCAAAAATGGGTTCCTCAGTATATGAGTTAGTTATATAGAGGGTACCTTTTCTTTATGATAACTACTTGTGGATTGATTATTATTACAATAGGATATGAAATGATTCCTAGATAACCTAATCCTAAGATCAACTATAATGAAAAAAATAATGTCCCTTCTTCTTCGTTCCCATGTATATGAGTCATATATATGTAGGGGGATTTCCTTTCTTTAAACTATAAGTAGTTTGATTCCAATCACTCTAGGATACATAGAAATTCCTAAATTCTATATCCTAGGACCAACCACTAAGTCTAAAAAAACTCCCTCTCCTTATATACGAGTCAGATATATGAAAGGGACACCTTAAAGATATCTATATGTGGTTTTATTCTCATTTCAATGAGATATTTAGTGGTTCATGACCCACTTATCCTAGTCCAAATCACTAAAAAATAGAAAAAATAGCCATTTTCCTTTTATATAATATAGATCTGTATAAGTATATCCTTATGAGATTTACAAAGAGTTTAATATCTACCTCTTGATAAGATCAAAATCACATAGTCAGGTCAAGTTAATGTATAAATTCCTCCATCATGAATTGTGAACATCTACTTTTCATAAACTAGACTTCCTATCTTAAGAAATTTGGATCGTCGCATACCTTCCATATCTATCACTAAAAAGAGAATTTGACTTCAAATAATGCTTCTATTTTTCACAATTCATATTACACCCGTAAACATGGCTCTGCACATGCATCCCCTACATATCCTACCAATTTGAGGCATTTGCATCCTAAGGAGAAAATACCTTTATCTCCAAACACCCTGACAACATCAAAATGAAACCTTCATTTTTAATATGTTTTGTGGTCATTTATTTCATACAAATCCCTTGAAACCAATTTAGATCCAATGTATACCCCATGTTATAAATAGTTTTTAGATAACTATTAACCAGTAATCCTTAATTCATGTCATTACTATGATCAAACTAGACTAGAAACTAAGACTTTAAACTATGTGCACACCTTTATGGGACAATTTTCACATGAAATATTCCCACTTTGAATATGTATTCTATACAAAGTGATTTTATTGTTAGGGGGCATAAAACCTTATTGAATATTCATATTCTCCATGAACCCAATTATTATATTTAATGTTTGATTCAACATTAACCAATTTATTGTTCCAATATAATTTTCTTGGAATCCCTCAACCTTGGGGTGATCTACCATCTTAGTTATACCTTTCACACTAAAATTCATAATAGGGATCGATCTATTTGAAGGGACCCACTATTATTTGATGGTGAATAACATAGTCTTCCCCTGAGCCAGTGAAGTAACTCCTAGGGAATGTTTTTTTCCTAGAAGAATGATCCACCTAAACCCTATGTGGTATCCCTAGACTAGGTGTGGTAAAGTAAATCTGACTATCACCAATACCCTATGACTGAGCATGACATAAATTTCTCACCATTTACAATGTTTATTCCAATCCCCCCAGTGCCTATTTCCAATTGACCCAACCATTTATAGGTTATGATTTACACATTCCATAATCCAATTATTCAAGTAGATTCAGAATCCTCGATAGTATAAGTTTATTTATCACACCCATTTACAAGATATAAACCATTATTCCATGCTATGATACCTTAAACTATAATTTCCATTGGTCAAATCTGTGAAACCTTAAACTAAAGCAACCATTGGTAAAATCTATGTGACCATAAAATGTAGACACCATTTGTCATATCTAGGTGGCCTTAAACTACATTAACCATTAGTAAAATTTAGATAACCGTAAATTACAACAACCAATTTTCCAACGTACAATAAATTACACTACCTAGATAAATAGACATAAAAATCACTAGAATGAACAATTGAAAATGGAATTCTATTCAAAAGTTAAGTTTACTCTAGTAATTTTTTGTTCCTTCTCAGATGGTTAATTTTCTAGTTTTGGTGGTTAGAGGTGTTCATGAGGTGTCATGGGGAGGTTATGAGAGTTTTAGTTGGAGGAGGTAGGTAAAATAGATTTTTTTTGGTAAATACATGCCTTATATAGATTATAAGATGTGAAATTGGGGTTCACAATTTGTGTAGGGCCGATTCAGGACATCTAATAAATCATGTGATTAATCCTTTTAGGTGATAAATTTTTCATCGGAACATAAAATTAGTGAATTACATGACATGAAAGGGGATTACATATCACGTAAATCCCCATGTAAGTAAAGTTATATGTTTTGGATAACTCAAGGTTTTCCTTAAACCCTACAGACGGTTCGACCTATCTCATCCCATACAACTAACATCTCCTTCTATTTATGTTTTGAGTTTCCTTTCAATAGTTATTGGTTCATGTATTACTATATTTGATCTATGGTGAGTACTCCTATCATTTTCATTCATTTACTTTTTTTATTATTATAACACCACAAGCATCCATGGTACGCTCCTCTTTGAACAATAGAGCAGCGTGTGTTGTACGCAACCTCAAGTTCTAACACACCGCGACCAATAAAAGTAGCAGTTATTAAAAGTAATACCAACTTTTTGAAATTATATAAATTTTATATTTCAAAATGGATCTCATTTTTGTATTCGTAATATCGAAATTATCCTAAGTTGAATTTGTTGTAATTTTCTGAGAACATCCAATTTTTTATGAATAGTGAAAAATACTTAAAACAACTTTTTTAATCAAAACAATTTATAGTGATAAATTATACTATTGAGTGGTTTGAAAGTATAATTAGAATATTTTTTTACCATTTTATCCAATGGTGGTCATTATAATTAATTTAACATTGAAATTGGACATAAACAATTGTCAATCTTTTGATATATATTGTTTCTTAAAAACACGCTATTTGTCGTGATAGGGGGAATTAATTATAAAATTAATTAATGGAACTTATATGATTTGAATTTTTTAAAATAGACATCATTTTTTAATTCAGAATATCAATCATAGCTTAGGGTAAAATTTTGGCATTGTTCTGAAAAACATCAATTTTTGATGAATAGTGAAACCACTAAGTGGTAGTTAAAAAACTGATTTTTCGTTTAAATGAAACTTTACCGCTTCTATAAATTGAATTTAAAAAATCAGACATACATGGTTGTCATTAGGATTTAAAATGGGGTTCAATGGGATTAAAATAATTTTTTGGTGAATAGTAACTTTTATGTTTTATTAATCGCGATTAAAGGTAATTAGTAAAATTTAAGGTAAAAATGATATTATAAAAATATAAAAAAACCTTTAAACTTGTCCTACCCTTATTTGATGAGTCATGGCCGACCAAGAAAATCCAGGGGTCAACTTGGGGATCCCATGGAGCCACTTGGTAGGAAAATGACATTAAAAACGTTTTATTTAATGTTAAAATAAAAATGTCACAAACATGAGTTGTTTTACTATAAAAATTTTTAAATGGGGTTATAAAAGTCATATTTTGACTATAAATATTCATTATAAAGATAAAAATATTTCCTACATCATTATATTTGTTTTAGAATTTTTAGACATTAAATAAATTAAATTATTTATGACACCATGATGATGCAGCGATTACCTAATTATTTTAAGATTTAAATAAAATGAAAAGATAAAGTAACATATAAGACCTACACATGCCAAAAACCTATTGGATGGGTGGATTTCGAACTCTTATCACCTTATCCTCGAAATATATAATTTTGGGACCTTTTAAATATGAAAAACATTTTATAATAAAGTAACCTTTTTTAACATTCCAAGAGTGCCCCTCCTCTCCTCTTATAAAAGGCCCCCACCTCAACCACCTTACCCACACCTATCAAGCCTTTGGCTCAGAAAAACCCTTCCCATTTTGTCTCTCCACATACCACTATTACTCCTAGAATCATCACTTTTGGAAAATGTCTTCCCAAGGAAGCCTTTGAGCTCAAATCAAAAAGAGTTACCCGTTTTAAAGGTAGTGTTTTATCTTGTGTTCTTATGTTTTATTTTGCTTCTCCAACCCCCTAAACTCTTTTTATTACTTTCTTTTGTAACAAAAAAAGTATACTCAATTTAAAAGGATGTTTTTATAAGAAGTATTCGAGCTACACTTACACACACCTACATCTAATGGTTAAAGAACATACTGTTTCTGTGGATGGCCAATTTCTGCCTCACAAAATGATGATTGTTCAACACTCATATAACACCTTCAAAGGTGGACATTAAGATGTCACTATATTTATATATGATATATAATATGTTTATGTTTTACTTAATCTTCCATATTTTTCATTTATGGCATACCTTTATGGTTTCCATTATGGATAAATGCGATATTTTCATTTTAGGAAGTGCAGACTACCACCCCATCAAAGTGATTTGAATCGTTAATGCCATATGTGGGATTTATAAAGGATGTATTAAATGGTATTATACATTATATTACACTAGAATTATATTATACCTTTATATAATTATAATTTCATTCCATTAAATACGAAATAGAAATGAAAGTAGCGTTCATGCGTACGTACGACTTACCATCTCCATGAACGGTGCATTTCATTTCTTACCTATAAATGTTATGTAATATTATAAATGCATGTATATAATAGATATATATGATATATAAGATATATACATCATTAATATAATTCTGGATATAACGGATATTTCACCACATGAACAACTTGTAATTATAAGAATTTTATTTTTTACTCAAGTACCAAAGATCGACAAAATGACCATTATTAACTTAAATAATTACATAATGTTAATAACATGGTAATAAGTGATATAAAACGAATAATGAACAAGGAAAAGGTTCTTAAAACAATAAAAGTTAACTCTAGTTTATTATTCAGGAGTTTAAAGAACGACAGAGTCAAGTCGGACACGAGGTAAGGGAACTTCTTAACCCAATTTCCGTTCTTTGTGTTAATCTCCTACTTTCAAATTATGTCATGATATTATCATGTCCTATCTTGTATTTTTACTTTATTTATGTGTACTTATAGTGAATACAAATAATAGATCTATTTTATTTTAAAAAAATGATCTTTGTAAGGGACTTCTTCTCAATCTCCTTTCGTTGAAGAATATTATGTTTTATAGACAACTTTATTTTATATGATGTATAAACCCCTTTGACTTTTACGTTTATTCAAAAGGAATCATTTTATAAGATGCGTTTTACTAAATGACAAAAAGGAATGCTTTTTTGTCATATGTATGCGGCGACAACGACTTCTCCGCCACCGTGACCATTATTTGAGTTTCGGCATCCTCTACAATCCATAATTTTTTTTAAATGAAAAATAATTACAAGGTTTTAATTTTCTTTTATTTTGGTATTGAAAATGGTTTTGAAAGTGTTTTTTATATATAAATGTGTAGTATTGATATCTTGTGATTGAAATGTGGAAATGTTATGTTTCCTTTATGAATGTTTTATGTGATACGATTATGTTACGAATTATGATATGATTAAACCTGTTCATATGAGGAATGCATTGGACATAATAAGTGATAGGTGGAGCCCGCTATAGCTCCTCGATGCATCGGCAGGTCTCATGAGACAAACAAGTGTCTTGGCACGAGGCCTTGACAAAATTTTATTTGTAGTCTTGGCACGAGGCCTTGGCTAAGTGGTCATGATAGTCTGGAATTATGCATTCCATCATTATGAAAGTGGTTATTGATATTTCATGTGATTATTCGACCAGTAGAATATCCATGTGAATAAGTAAATGACATTATATCATTTTACTTTTTCCATATTATGTTGAAGTTCATGTTTAAAAGGCTTTTGTTTTAGTTATACATTGCCATAAATGTTTATGTTTATTTATGAAAGCTTCCGCTATATTGTTATCCTTACTGAGAATCTGAACTCACCCCTTTCAATGTTTTATTTTTCCCAGGATGTGAAGAAATATTTTATGGCTGACCTACAAGGATAGTCTAAAGGGGATAGAAGTGTGGACTATGGAGACTATGATATTGTGATTTTTCACTTTATGATGTAATGTAACACTTATGAATGTATGTAGTGTTTCCAAGGCTACTAAACTAATCGGTCTTTCGAGACTTGATCTTTTGTGATCATGCCAATGTTACACAATAATGCACCTACTCTGGGTAACTGGGGTCGGGGCATTACAGTTGGTATCAGAGGCAGTTTAGTACTAACCTTAGAAGCTATATTTAGATAAACTCTGATTAGAGCACATAGCCCTAAGATAGACATTGAGGATTAGTATCAATGAACTTCATAGAATTTTGGTATTATAGAGATTTTGTGAGTTTTCCGAGCAACACATCCCTATCTGGATACAAGCAGGTAGAGGCGGCTCTGGCACATATGTACATAGGGGTAAAACCCAAAAAAACCGCTTTGAGCTAGACTCGAACGAGAACTGGTGCACGACAACAGGCCTTGCTGCACTCTTGGTTACGACACTCCCGTGGGATACACTTAGGATAATTCTCATTTTCTTTACCAACCATTATGAAGGGTTTATGAGTATATAATTCTCAAAGAATTTTTTTTATGATTATGGATTTTATCCATAAACTGTCAAATTTATGTTAAGTGTTTTAAAAGTATGGAATTACGTATTTTGATTCATAAACTAATATAGTTTATGCCATTGTTTAGAAATGATGTCTAGTGGGAGGAATGGAAACCGTATCAATGCACGCACTCCATGTAGTGATTTCCCTCCTGCTCAAGATAATTATTGTGGAGTTGGAGATACAACTGGTGCTGATCAACTTATCACCATACTGGGACAACTCACTCAGGTTATGAATAATAACCTTACTCGTATGGAGCACCCTGATCCGCAACGTGGAGGATCAATGTTAGACCGCTTCATGAGGCAGAAACCGCTAACATTTAATGGGGGTACAAATCCATTAGTAGCTGAGCAATGGATAAACTCCTTATAGAAAATATTCCACGCCTTGGGGAGTAGCGAAAGAGAGAAGGTTGTCATGACAGTTTACCGCCTCACTAGAGATACTGATCAATGGTGGTCGTTGATTCAAAATATAAAGGAAGATTATGAAGTATCAAATATGAAATATAGGGAGTTCAAAGAGCTTTTCTTAGAAAAATACTTCCCTCGTGACCATCGAGTAGATATGGAAATGCAATTTCTGAGTCTGAAACAAAAGGAGGATGAAAATGTCACAAAGTATGAGGCTAACTTTACAAGGTTAGCGAGGCATGCTGCGGATTATATACGTAACCCTAGAAGTAAGATTGACCGTTTCTTTGATGTGTTAAAACAATTTCTCCATCGAGCTTTAGTATCATAATCTTTCTCAACGTATGAAGATATTGTCTCATGTGCTATCAAGACAGAAAAGAAATTCTCTAAGTCTTATGACAACAAAGTAAAGCATAAGAAGAATAGAATGATGGAACAAGAGATAGATAAAGGGAAAACGGGAAAGAAGGATTTTCCATTATGCGATAATTGTGGGAAGAATCACCTCGGTACATGCTTAAAAGGAATGAGAGTTTGTTATAAATGTGGAGAAAAAGGTCACCAAGCTCGTGATTGCAATATAAAGAAAGAGGCTATCGATGTTGAATGCTACAATTGTAGGGAAATGGGGCATTATGCAAATGAATGTCCTAAGCGTCAGGGAAACTTACCTCAGAAAAGGCCAAGAGATCAATGCCAATATTATGTTGTGACTATAGTTGAAGCGGAATAATTAATGTATTGGTGCTTTTGGACTCAAGGATTATATTCTGGTTATAAGAATAATGTGATATATATAAGGATTTTACTGCAGTACTTGTTTTTTTCATTAAGGTTTTAATATGATGAAGGTAATCATATTTTTAGTATGTGACAATAAGAGAAAATTTACTTTTTTTGGGGAATCTGATGTTACAATTGATTTTGGAATTTAGATACCTTTTAGAGAAAGTCTAGACAGAGGTATTTTGGATAACTATAAAGGTTGGAATAGATTAAGTTGAACCTTGGATAGTATTGTTTAAGGGTAAAAAATTTCTGAAGATTAATTTTGGAATATTATAATACTATATTTTTAGGAAAAGGACAACCTACAGGTCAGGGGATAACCTGTCGCGTCAGACAAAGCTGTAGGAATTGAACCCACAACCATAGTGCGACAGGCCTTTATTACCTACCACTAGCCTATAGGAAGTCCCTGGTTATTACAAAAAAGTTTTCCTAATCTAAATGGTATGTGTTAATATTTGGAAACTTATACAATTAGGATAAATAGAATATTTTTGAGTTCTATTACGTTTTGGAGTGAATGATGGGTTTGTGGTAAAAATTTATTAAAGAATGAAAGTCTACATGACAAGTAAGTATATTTTCTTACGTTCTTAGTAAATCTCCTAAATAAATTCCTCAACTTTATAAAAGGTAACTTATAAACAAAAACGTTGCCGGTTAACTTTTCCAACTGGGGATTCAATGACCGTTTAACCAATCACAAGTTTGTGATTTTCTTGTGGTTAACTTTCTCCTAATCCTGTTTTCTACAACTCTCCATTAGACCTTGATGGTTTGTTTTTCTTCCATATCCATATTTTCATATAATCCTAGTATGGGCTATCTCGGGTGACCTTTGTACTTATCTTTCTTTCTTTTAAAGTTATATTTTTATTAACCTTATTTCTGATGTGGGTTTTGCATAAAGGTATTTTCTATTTTCAAACTTTTATTTTCAAAGAAAAATTTCAAATTGCAAGGACGCAATTTATTTAAGGAGGGGAGAATGTAACACCCCAAGCTTCCATGGTACACTCCTCTTTGAATAATAGAGCAGCGTGTGTTGTACGAAACCTCGAGTTCTAACACACCACAACCAATAAAAGTAGCAGTTATGAATAGTAATACCCAATTTTTGAAATTATATAAATTTTATATTTCAAAATGGATTTAATTTTTGTATTCGTAATATTGAAATTATCCTAAGTTGAATTTTCTGTAATTTTCTGAGAACTTCCAATTTTTTATGAATAGTGAATAATACTTAAACCAACTTTTTTAATCAAAATAATTTATAGTGATAAATTATACTATTGATTGGTTTTAAAGTATAATTAGAATATATTTTTATCATTTTATCCAATGGTGGTCATTAGAATTAATTTAACATTGAAATTGGACATAAACAATTGTCAATCTTTTGATATATATTCTTTCTTAAAAACACTCTATTTGTTGTGACAGTGGGAATTAATTATAAAATTAATTAATGAAACTTATATGTTTGGAATTTTGTAAAATAGACATCATTTTTTAATTCAGAATATCAATTATTTCTTAGGGTGAAATTTTGGCATTGTTCTAAAAAACTTAAATTTTTGATGAATAGTGAAACCACTAAGTGGTAGTTAAAAAACTGATTTTTCGTTTAAATGAAACTTTTCCACTTCTATGAATTGAATTTAAAAAATCCGACATACATGGTTGTCATTAGTATGTAAAATGTGGTTCAATGTGATAAAAACAATTTTTTGGTGAATAATAACTTTTATGTTTTATTAATCGCGATTAAAGGTAATTAGTGAAATTTAAGGTAAAAATGATATTATAAAAATATGAAAAAACCTTTACACTTGTCCTACCCTTATTGGATGATTCATGACCGACCAAGACAATCCAAGGGTCAACATGGGGACCCCATGGAGTCACTTTGGTAAGAAAATGATATTAAAAACTTTTTATTTAATGTTAAAATAAAAATGTCACAAACATGAGTTGTGTTACAAAAACAATTTTTAAATGGGGTTATACAAGTAATATTTTGACTATAAATATTAATTAGAAAGATAAAAATATTTCCTACGTCATCATATTTTTTTTATAATTTTTAGACATTAAATAAATTAAATTATTTATGACACCATGATGATGCAACGATTACCTCATTATTTAACGATTTAAATTAAATGAAAAGATAATGTAAAATATAAGACCTACACATGTAAAAAACCTATTGGATGGGTGGATTTCGAACTCTTATCACTGTATACCTATAATAAATAATTTTGGGACCTTTTAAATTCGAAAAGCATTTTATAATAAAGTAACCTTTTATAACATTCCAAGAGTGCCCCTCCTCTCCTCTTATAAAAGGCCCCCACCTCTACCACCTTACCCACACCTCTCAAGCCTTTGGCTCGGAAACAATCTGCCCATTTTGTCTCTCCACATCCCACTCTTACTCCTAGAAGCCTCACTTTGGGCAGAAGTCTTCCCAAGGAATCCTTTGAGCTCAAATCAAAAAGAGTTACCCGTTTTAAAGGTAGTGTTTTATCTTGTGTTCTTATGTTTTATTTTGCTTCTCCAACCCCCTAATATCTATTTATTCATTTCTTTTGTAACAAAAACAGTATCCTAAATATACTAGGATGTTTTTATAAGAATTATTCGAGCTAAACTTACACACACCTACATCTAATGGTTAAAGAACACACTCTTTCTATGGATGCTGAATTTCTGCCTCATGAAACGATGATTGTTCAACACTAATATAACACCTTCAATGGTGGCCATTAAGATGTAACTATATTTATATATGATATATAATATTTTTATGTTTTACTTAAGCTTCTGTAGTTTTCATTTATGGCATACCTTTATGGATTCCATTATGGGTAAACGCAATATTTTCATTTTAGGAAGTGCAGACTACCGCCCCCTCAAAGTGATTTGAATAGTTAATGCCATATGTGGGATGTATAAAGGATGGAGTAAATGGTATTATAAATTATATTATACTTGAATTATATTATAAATTTATATAATTATAATTTCATTCCATTAAATACGAAATAGAAATGAAAGTAGTGTTCATGCGTACGTACGACTTACCGTCTCCATGAATGGTGCATTTCATTTCTTACCTATAAATGTTATGTAATATTATAAATGCATGTATATACTGGATATATATGATATATATAATATCTACATCATGGATATAATTCTGGATATAATGGATATTTCACCACATGAACAACTTGTAATTATAAGAAGTTTATTTTTAACTCAAGTACCAAAGATCGAAAAAATGACCATTATTAACTTAAATAATTACATAATGTTCATAACATGGTAATAAGTGATATAAAACGAATAATTAACATGGAAAAGGTTCTTAAGAAAATAAAAATTAACTCTAGTTTATTATTCAGGAGGTTAAAGAACGATCGAGTCAAGTCGGACATGAGGTAAGGGAACTTCTTAAACCAATTTCCGTTCTTTGGGTTAATCTCCTAATTTCAAATTATGTCATGATATTATTATGTACTATCATGTATTTTTACTTTATTTATGTCTACTTATATTGAATACACATAATAGATCTATTTTATTTAAAAAAATGATCTTTGTAAGAGACTTCATCTCAATCTCCTTTCGTTGAGGCATATTATGTTTTATACACAACTTTATTTTATACGGTGTATAAACCCATTTGACTTTTACATTTATTCAAAAGGAATATTTTTATACGATGCATTTTACTAAACGAAAAAAAGGAATGTTTTTATTGTCATACATATGCGGAGACAACGACTTCTCCGCCGTCGTGACCATTATTTGAGTTTCGGCTTCCTCTACAAGCCATAACATTTTTTTAAATGAAAAATAATTACAAAGTTTTAATGTTCTTTTATTTTGGTATTTAAAATGGTTTTGAAAGTGTTTTTTTATATATCAATGTTTTGTATTGATATCTTGTGATTGAAATGTGGAAATGTTATGTTTCCTTTATGCATGTTTTATGTGATATGATTATGTTATGGATTATGATATGTTTAAACCTGTTCATATGAGGAATGAATTGGACTTAATAAGTGATGAGTGGAGCCCGTTATAGATCCTCGATGCATCGGCATGTCTCATGAGACAAACTAGTGTCTTGGCACGAGGCCTTGACAAAATCTTATTTGTATTCTTGGCATGAGGCCTTGGCTACGTGGTTATGATAGTCTAGCATTATGAATTCTATCGTTATAAAAGTGGTTATTGGTATTGCATGTGATTATTCGACCAGTAGAATATCCATGTGAATAAGTAAATTGAATTATCTCATTTTACTTTTGCCATATTATGTTGAAGTTCAAGTTTAAAAGGATTTCGTTTTAGTTATACATTTCCATAAATTTTTATGTTTATTTATGAATGATTCCGCTATATTGTTATCCTTACTGAGCATCTGAGATCACCCCTTTCAATGTTTTATTTTTCCCAGGATGTGAAGAAATATTTTATGACTGACCTACATGGATAGTCTGAAGGGGATAGAAGTGTGGACTATGGAGACTATGTTATTGTGATTTTTCACTTTATTATGTAATGTAACACTTATGAATATATCTAGTGTTTCCAAGGCTACTAAACTAATTGGGCTTTCAAGACTTGATCTTTTGTGATCATTCCAATGTTACGCAATAATGCACTGACTCTGGGTAACTAGGGTCGGGGCGTTACAATTATATAGAGTTTCACTATAGTGGTGCTATTTGGTTTGGGTTGTGTGTTTGGGATGTGTTTTGATGGATCTTTGGTGCAGTTTAGGTTGATCTGTGATCCCATGGTGGTGTTGTGGTTTTCTAGAATTTATTCTCCCCCATTCCTTTCACAACAACTTTTAAAATCATCCTTGGGGTAGGGAATTCATCATTTATATTTATTTTTATCATGTGGGATGTGTTTTATTTTATTTCTATTTGGGTTATAGGTTTTTTGGATTAATTGAAGATAACTATCTAGTTTAATTGAAATTGAAAGTGTAAAGGGGAACGTTTCATATGATTTTATGAATTTTATATGATTGTGATATTTTGTATTATTTAGGCATAATTCTCCTCTAAAAATTTTGACTGTTTGGGGCATTGTCTATGGTAGTAAAAATATATTCTGACTACTATGGATGTTTTGATTGTTGAAATATCACCCTAAAATGGAAATTGGGTAACCAATTATATATTTTTAATAAAACGGTTTTCGTAAAATTATAGATTATGTTAAAACATCCCTAAAATAAAGTGGAATGTGATAAAATTCCCTTTGTAAATTTGTTAAAAATTATATTAATGTGTTGTGACGTGTGTCTTTAGTTTTGGGATGGTGATGTGTGGTTGAGAGAATGTGGGGATAATGGTTTCTTAGCTGCAATTTTGGGAGGGAATCATGGTTTGTTGGCCATGATTTTGGGGAGGATAGTTGGCTTGTTTTTCCATGATTTTGTGGTGTTAGGGTGGGTTTTTTGGTCATGCTTTTGGGTGGTGATGTGTTTGTTACTCTGTGCTAGATGCCCATGTAGTGCTTAATAATTTTTGAAATAGATAGGTCTTGGTTTGGTTAATGGGATGAAAATGGATGATGAATAAATAAATTATGGGTTGTTTGGTTACATGTGGTTAATTATAAATAATTAAATGAATTGAATGGATAAATAGGAATTGCTTGGAAATATTAAATGGGGCATGAGGTTTATTGTGTGGTGTTATGCATTTAGAGGTGGCCGAAAAAGTGATGATGTTTCAATATGGTCAGTGATTGGTTGTGAACCCATAGTTTGGGTTTATGGGTTGAAATATTTATATACCTATATATTCCTTATTATTTCAATATGCACCCCACCCACATCGAGCACCATGGGACGACACCTGCATAGTCACGCATGGGGTGTTTTTCTCGACATCCGGTGAGGAGGATAGATTGAAGGGTACCCACTCTTTCCCACCTTGTCTTCCATATGAGGTAGGTATTTCACAATATGTGTTGGATGGAGGTTTATTAGTGAAATATATGGTGGTTGTGATGGACTAGGTGTTTTTGTGCGATACTTGACCATGATTGGTGGGTGGTGGACAATGTGTTTTTGGGAGTGATGTTGTATGATCATGATTGTGGGGGTGGATTATATTGGGGGACGTGCATGGTAGAATGATGGAACAAGGTTTAAGTACAAAATGTTTACCATACCATAGAACTCTATTTATGAAAGAGTTTTTGATGTGATGGAATTAGTGTTTTTGGGTGAGATGTGATGTGGTCATGCTTCTGTGGCAGCAACACTAGGTGTCTATGAGTGAGATGTGATATGACCATGCTTGTGGGGTGGTTTGGTATGAAAGAGATGGGAGTTTCAGGATATACAATGTTAGTGCATGCGAGTGGAATACCAGTGAGAATGTGGTGTGGGGTACCCTTATTGATATGTATCTTGTTATATTATATTACTTTACTTTCATTATTTGGTGAGTGTACCATGGTAAGGTTGGTTTTGGTTAGTATAACTATTTAGGTGTTTTTTGGTTTTTCTACTATGTATACCTGTATGTTCTCCATATATATATAAACGTTTTTTCTGCTTTCTAGGAGGATTATGTGGATTGTGTTGGAAATTAATAGCTTGAATCTTTGGATAGTTTCTATGTTGCTACTTTAGCTTCAGTTGTGGTTATTTTGATTTGGAGATTTTTATATGCCTAAATTCTATTTATAAATTAATTTTGGGATGGTTTTGGTCCTTTTCATATTATGTCATAGTGTTTCTTGAGGATGATTCATCATATCTTCCAATCCTATTTTTTATAGAGGGTAGTGCCTCCCTTACATGAAAAGTTTATACCCTCAGTGCTAGTCGCCAATCTAAGAACTGGTATAGGTGAGACTTGAGGTTCATTATCTCTCTCCCCACATTTTCATATCTTTAGGGGGAGGGGGTCATGACACAGCTCTCTATAAATACACTTCGGGATGTATATGAATAATTTCTTACTTTAACGTGAAACAAAATACAATTTTTTAGGTCAAAAACCCATAAAGGGAATCCTAATAACAAGTCTAGGATTGCCGACTAAGGATTATCTGTATTTGGATTAGGAAAAAGTTTGAGAAATAATAAAAAAATTCAAAGATTTTGGGGCCCACCTTAAGGCCCCAACAATAGTCAAGTTATTCTCACTAAGCCCCGACAAAGGAAAAAGTTATAAAATCCTTCTACTCATGTAATATTGGTTTGAATAATTCAATAAAATATTGAAGAAGTGTGATATGAGATCATCCATCCAAACATATCTACTCCAATGTTACGATGAAATAATATCATACCTACATGTACCTATGATCTATACCTTATATTAGAACATTTTGAATCGATTATTCAAGAATTATTACTGACATCATTATTCCTATTTCTTTCATCAAATGATTCAAGATATCTTGATATTACTTTTCAAAGATTTAAAAGTTATTATAAAATAGTGATCAAATGTGGAAAAATATATTTATAATTTATAATAAAATATGTTTTAATTTGTCTATAAAAATAATGAGAGAAACATCCATAGGTCAGAGTCTCTCTCTCTTCGTTGTAAGTACCCTATTATAGCAGTTTCTCTACAGAGGCTTTAAGATCACCAAGGGAATACTTTTATCGTATAATGATAAAGATTATTTCATCTATACATTTAGGGTATAATTCTATAATGAGAGGAAATCTCTCTACCTTAGAAACTACCTTGTGCCTCTTGGACTGAGTGTCCTCTTTAGGTATTTGATATTCTTCTTACTTATCCCTAGTAGTGTTTATATCATGCTAAAGATTTTTAATTGGGAAACCTTTTTTCAAAAATTGAAATTTTCCCTAATTATAGAACCACATAAGTGTCATATCCCAATGTTTGGTAGATTTTACTAGTATTTATACTTTGGAAGAGGCAACCGTCATCCGCTCCTACTTACTCTAGGTCCCATACATCATCCTTTATAATGACATGCAGTTTTTGATAATTGAATCCCCCACTATGTAGGATCATGATATATTAATGAATATAATGTATATGTCAATTCATCTCCTCCTTGGTGGTGTTTGGTATAATCTTCTATATTCACTTCCACGAACTCTGGAAACTTGTGTGATAATAATTAAGGGTTTCCTTGTTCAGATCAGAGTCACCCCTGGAAACCGGAATATAATCTGGAAAGTGGTCACTCAGATCGACCAGGGTGCCTTCCACTAGGGATTTTAATATAGGAATATTATATTCCATATTAGGGACCACCACTTATGGTAGAAATTCTGAAAACTGTTATATATATATATATATATATCATATTATTAGTTCTGGATTTAAGGAGTAGTACATGAACTCTCCCGTCTTGATATACACAATTTCAATTGGGGTGTGTTTCACAGTAATAGATGAAAACACCTTAGAATGTACTCCATTAGGTTCCCATTTTTAAATGGTGATAGAGGAATTAAAAATTTATATAACCTAATTTCCAAGATCCTCTAGGGCACTTTAATCTTCTGATATGACCTGGTTACATATCAGACCTAGATTTCCCTCCATAAGGGTCACCACCTGGATATGGTAATGAGAATACTTTAGGAGGAATGACCTACCTAGAATATATACATGGCCAACCTCTAACTTCTCTAATTCTTGGTTATCCTCTCCAATTTTTTTTGGGAGGGGGTATCAATAGATTCTAAGATATCCTCTATGGTGTGTGAGGACTCAGAGATTGTAAATGACACTAAAAATGTCCCCTACATTGATATATTTCTCTTTAAAAAAGGAAATTATTTTATTAATGGTGTTTCTACTTCCACTAGAGTCTCATCCATAAAAATAATTCCTATTTTGAAAAAATCAATTTGAGCTTCACTTAGGGAACCTATATTGACATCCATGGGTTATTCCTTGGACTTCCTCGAATACATGGATCCTTTGGTTGAGAAACCATTATGTAATTCTAGTTGTATGCATAAATACCCACATGCACATTAAATATAGAGATAATAGATACATACCACTTTTATTTAATAAAAAAGTCTTACCCCGTGTTTTTTCCCATAGATTAATTCTGATCCCATACAACAGAAGTTCATCTCTTTCTACATGTTAAAAAAAATCCAGTAAAGGGAAAACTGAATAAATATCTTCATATTATACATTCCTTATAATTTTTTGGTGAAATGTTTCCCTAATTAACATAATCTTTAAGGTTATCCCCAATAGAGGCTCCAAAAATATACTTAGGGGAGATTAACACTACAACTATCTCCCCCATTTCATCTTATGACTCTTCCCAGAAAAAAGATTTGAGTGATAACTAGCTCTAAAATGAAACTTGATAAAGTATAAATAAGTGAAATTACATACTCAAGATCAATGAGTGAGTCTCAATACTCATCTATATATTTATTTAGTAACCATAAAAAAATTATCTGATATATCATGGCTTTCACCCATCATGTGATAGGAACCCTCAAATTGGTGGCCCAAATTAGCATATCCAACTCCCAAATGATCATCCATACTTCAAAGGATTTGGTATCATAATCATATTCTGAGAGAGAATTTATATTTATAATATCAAGAATATGAATTACTTTTTTCAAGAGCCCCATGTATCTAGAATAGTTTATGAGGAATCTGTTGCTTTCTAGAGTTTGAGGCTCTATAGATATACTACTTCTAAATTATTTTCCAACTTATATTATTGACCAATAGAATATTAAAGACCATTTTACTTAAGAATATTCTTGGATCTCCCAACCACATCTTAGGCCTCATATTGTAAATTCTAGTGAGACCTCATTATCATAAAAAATTTATGAATAAGATCAAATATTGGATGTGAGAAATCATGAAACTCAATTTGTTTTAAAGAATCAGACACCTCAACCATGGAATTATTCTTGGAGGATTTCTTGGTCACCTATTTTCCCCTAAACAAAGGATATTTTATAATAAACTGGGGAAAAATACCTATGGGTATGATGGAACCCATGTTTGGGAATAATAATAGAACATCTTGATAAATACATCATTGGGATGAAGTTTGATAACGACCCCTACCCTCTCTCATGACATCATCACCCAATGTTTTTATTCTATAACATGGTTTTCCTTTGTCACACATTCACTAGAGGTTATTCCATTTTATATTAGATTCATCATAATTGGCATTCAAATAGAGAGGGTAAGTAACACTCAGAAATGATATCACATTTGATCCAATCCACCAGAACATTATCCCTCAATTACATCATATTGGACATAAACTCATATAAGGATTTTCTATAATAAGTGATTTTGCAACATGAGGTGATCAATATGAAAATATTTTTCATTCTCCATGAATAAATAAAAGAATAAGGGTGACCTTATTGGTTAATGAAAATGACATGATACCAAAAAAACCTATATAAATGATATGAACCTACATCATGGGGTCCCCATAGTACTGAAGAGATCATAATTATTAAAGTGGGCCACAATCCAATCCCCAAAAAACTGGAATGGCCATGAGAGGTTAAAGGTGGGATTCCCATTATGAATAAGTAGAAATCACGGGTGTATATTCACCAATAGTAGCATGATCAAACCCCATGACTAACCCATCACTATTTTTTATTCCATGAAAAGAGTACTTGTCCCGAATATATTATTGGAGTCATGTAATGGGAGGAGATAACTACTTAACTATATGGATAGGAACCTTGAAAAAATGAGTATCCCCTATGATTTTTGAGATGATTTAATATCCTCATTTATCTTACTCAAACTACTCATGTTATAGTTAATATATCCCAAGTAATACACTTTCCCTGATAGAGGTACATATTGTGAGGTGCTTGCTTGTAAGCTTGTGTTCACAACAAGCTTGAAAATTATTCATTTAATCATCAAAATTGATGTCAAACTGAAGGCTGGGAACTTTCTATATCACACCCAAAGCTATTTTCATTAACTTCTAGACTAAATTAAATATTGGTTAGATATCTCCACACACATCTCAAGTGGGGATAAAATCCGCACACATAACCCTAATGATTAGCACCTCTAGAATCTTGTAGATGTCCCAAAAACTGATTCCCACTTCACTATGAGTAATATGAAAGTTTTGGTTTTGTGGGATCCAGTGGATCTGATACAAAGGGAAAAACTCACTATTTTTATACACATACATCTAGGAAACCCATATTTATTTATTGATAACACACCGAGTGTACTAGATTTCAAACTTTTCAAATATTAGATAGACCCAATTGGCCCATATCCACTAATATTTGAACCCAAACCCAGGGAAAAAGTACCACTCATAATTCTAGCTATTAGTATGTTCTATGATAGCTATATAGAAAATAAAGGAGTAATAGTTCATTTTTATTCTGTTTTGAGCTTATTACAGTCCAAGGGAGTCTTTTTTTTTGTGAAGAATGAATGATAAGTGGCTATTTACTTCTAAGATATAATCACCCTTTGCTGATATGTTCACTACACTCTAATTTTTTGTACTTAATGATCCATGAGCTTAGAAGAAATGTATCTGGGTGAGGGATATCAGCACCGATTAATAGTATGTACCCATATAAGGGTCATAAGTCTAATATCGGTTACACTGATGATTCTTATTTAGGATCTTGGATAAAGCTGATAGGTAGTCTTCATACCAACTAGTGCACCCTTGGTCGACCTCAATAACCTTACATTTGATACGAATAAAAACTTCAACATTTGAGACAACATTGTAAGAGTTATCCATTGTAAAATATACAAAGGGTTTCAATAAATATGTAAGTTCAATTAATCAAGAAGGAATCAATGTGTTAAACCCAAATGAAGAGATTCTATTTGTGTTGAAAACTAATTAAGAACTTTAAAATTTCCAACATTTTACCTAGGGGACTTCACCTAGATGCTAACGCTAAGTCCCCCTTTTTAGGTTGGTCCTACTATGGTTCCCTCGATATGGTGGCCTCGCTAAGGCCCCCCTAAATATGGAGACCTCCCCAAGGCCCCCTCTCTAGTGTGGTATTCCCATAGTGAAATGTACCTAACACTCACCATGGAACATTAGAAGAAATAAGGGAAATAGAGAGAGATAATCATATATTAGGTGATGGGGGGACCACAACTATTTATAAGAATATCGTTTTCATTAATTAACCATATTAGCTTTGTTCACCTAGCCCTGCTATCATGGTCTACTCAGATTGACGTGCATGACTCAACATATGATCCTCAGTGAATAGACCATGGATAAATTCATCTGATTTCTATTCCAACTGGGAGGAGGGACCTTAGAATATGATCCTAATTGTTCTTATTAAATAAAATTCTGAGGGGTTTATTTTTTTGTTTCCCCCTTTACAATAAAATTGAGAATGAAAGAAAAGGTTAAGGGTATCCTATGGTTACTAGGCATGCCTCACTCAAGTCCTCTCTAGTCATTATGAATACCTCACCCAGGCCATCTCTCGTCACTGGGCCTACCTCACTAAGGTATAATCTGGCCACCCATTATAACTCTCATAGCTCAATTTAATGTACATACTTATTCATTCAAACCTATTCTACTCAAAACACTATTTTTTTTCTATAAATATACCCCCTTGGCCACTGTATAAAGGTTGATTTTACCACTTTTGGAAGAGATAGTAAGATTCCTAGATATGACTTTCTCAGGCCATCAGTACTTACACTAGGTTTCCTATAAAACTCTATTACGGAAAAAAATTAAATCAAATAATAGTTATGTTTTATTTGAAGAACTCACATTGGCAACCAACTACCCAAGTCTTGTATCATGGGTGATCGAATGCCTAGGTCTCATTACCTATGTGACTAAATGATTAGAGATCATCACCTTGGAAACCATCTACTCAGGGTACTTTACTTGGGAGATTTATTACCAATGTTCCCTCACCTAGATAACTAACAACCCAAGGATCGTCACTTAGCTGAACAACTTCCCAAGTATTCTCACTTGGAAGACCAAATATTAGGGATTTCCACATAAGTGACTATCTGCTCATGGATTGCCACTTGAGTGACCATCTGCTTAGGGTTGACCACCTGAGCGACCATCTGTTTAGTGTTTACCACCTAAGTGATCCATCACCCTAAGCTGCTTCTTCCTTAAAATTCCTTCATTCTTTACAAACGTATCTCATTATATAATTCCATTAAAACCTCCCCCATTTTCATTATATTTTCATGACCGGAGTAACAGGTACCCTGGCGCGCCCCCTTTCAATCATGAATTCTCTTGGAAATGTATTTACCCAAAATTTCATCCCAAAATGATGTGGTTCTTCAGTTTTTTAAAATCGTTTATCCCCTTGGCAATGGGAACCCTAATATCGAAGGCACTGGTAATAATATTTCCATTTCATGTAGTGGAACTTACTTCCCACAGGCTTCCTGAAATGAAAAACAACTTGTAAAACATCAGAACCTTCTATTTTTCTATTAAATGGATGTATAATCCCTATTATAAGGTTGAAAAATATGTATAAAGATTATAAAGTAATTACTTCATCAGGTAATAACTTATTCTTTCTTGTTGGATAACCCACCATAGCCTCTTCCTCATCCATCAGTAGGTGGGGAGTGGATTTACTAGGGAATCTATTATGGAGTAAGACCCAAATATTTCTTGAAGGATTCCATATCCTTCATGCCCTCAATTTCCACTCCTTTATCCACCATAAGATGGAAGAGGAATTCTAATGTACTGATATTTTAGATCCTTTAAAACAAATATGATGTTCTATAACAAGTGTCACCAACTACACACAATGTAAAAAAATCACAACATATTAATAATAAATATTTAAAAAAATCTACAAAAAACATATGTTAATCCATTATTATTTGTTTCCTTTAGATGGTAAATAATTAATATGAGTTAATATTGAAATGGTAATTTTAAATAAATTTCATTTTATTTAAATTATATATATATTTTTAAAAATATATATTTAAAAATTTTAGAATTTAAATTTGATAAATTAAAATTAATTTTTAAATTACTCATAACAGAATTATCTTAGGATTAATTTTTGATATTTTTCTAAAAAAATGATTTCCATGTGAATAGTGAAAATACCAATTAATGGCATCAATTTCATAAAAATTGTTCATTAGATTAATACATTGATATATTTTGAAACCATTTTACAATATAATTATATATTATAAAGCATAATAAATTTTAATATAATAATATTTTGAATTTATAAAACTATACTCAATATTAAGAAAATTTATATAGTGTTTTAATAAAAATTATTTTTCAATAATTTTTTCTAATTAATTATAACCTAATGAAATGAATTTTTTGGTTTATTTTATTTTTAAATAAATAATATCTTTCTGGTAAATAATATTTTAAATGAATTTTAATCACAATGACATTGATAATTTTATCCTTGTCATAAATCATTTTATTTAAAAATAATCTTTTTCAATAAAAGGGTTATTATACATTAAAGGCACTAATGTAAAGATTAATTTCCATATAGATATAAATTTAATTTGACAAAATGATTATTATATTTTATATAATAATTTTTATGTTATTTTAATGACCAAAATCATTTTTATATATAAAATTTAGATTATTTGTATTAATGATAATCCCATGATAATGATGAAATAATTATTTTAAAATTATTGTTTTATAAGTATCAAGTAATTTATAAAGAATAATTAAATTTAAAAATTTAAATAATGAATATGTTATGATATATAAGCTAATAAATAAATATATTAACACTCATTTAATTCTTAATCAATATGAAATAATATTAAGAATCTATAATGGTGAACATTACATTTTTCAACAAAAACTATTTTACTACACATTATCTGTTTTAATTTAAGAGTTAATTTTATAATATTTAGAAATTTAATTTAATTAATTATATTTTAAATTTAGTTTGATAACACTCAAATATGGTTTTATGTGTTATTTTAAGTGTTTAATTAAACACAAAATCACATAGTTAAAAACTAGCTACCTAGTTTAAAAGTAAGATTAAAGAAGTAAAAACTTAATGGTAAAAATCATATAACATGTTTTAACATGTTTTAGAAAAACATTTTTGTGGATTTATAGGCCAAGATAAACTAAAAAATCAATAATTTTAAAACATGAGATCCATTGACCTTGGAATAATGTCATGAAATAATTAAATTGTAAAGGGTGTTTCCAAAACTGCAATTTTCCTCTCTTATAAAAGGGAATGACTTAAACCATTTAAAACACCCAAATAAAATTTAAATAAACCTTAAAAATATGATAATTTACTCTACCTAGAAATATATGCCACAAAAATATCCCCTTTTTACACATATTTATTCTAATCATTTCAACTTTAATGTAACTTCCAAGGAAAAAACTGAAGTCTCTAATATAAGCATATATCCTTCTAATTTATTTTCTTAATACCAATGTTACAAATATATTGTCACCATAATAATATAATTGATTAATTATCATTAGTATACTTATAATTTTTTATATCAATGGTAAAATTATTAGTTATTCATTTCTATACACTTAGAAAAAAATATACGTCGTTAGTGTATTGCGAGGACTGCCACCCCCACGATGCGACGTTGTTTATTTTTCCTTAGTACCTTTCATGGATAGTATTAATGGTAAAAATGATGAATTAATATGAATATATAATATAATAATAATTATTAAATATCAATTTAATTCACCTACACATTCTTTCATGTGTTGATAAACATGAACTATAATAATGAGTATGTGCGGATTACCACCTTCACGATGATTTTTTTTCGTTTTTCATTAATATTTTCATAAATTATCTAAATATATCAAAATATGATTCAAACAAATATTAATTATTATTTTATAATTATATTCTGTCAAAATAATCACCTCTTTAATCATACAAAACAGTCGAGTTAATGCATGTTCAAGTGTCAGTCAGTTTAACCACCTACGTGAACAATGATTTAAAATGTGATTATGGATGACTATGGGGACATGAAAGATATTATAATTATACTATATAAATAAAATATTTATTATCATATGTTTATAAATATATATTATTAATTATTTATCTTATTATTAAACTAACATTTTCATTCTCTAAAATTAACGAAATAAGTAGTTATCAATTTGGTTCTCACATATCATGACCAAAACACAAATGGGACGAAATAATATTTTCTTAAATAAATATAAGATCTATATTAAATAATATTAAATAATAAATATTTAATTAACTTGGTTTCATATGATAGGATATGATGTGAAAAATATTAAACATGTGCAAAATAGTTTAAGTTATTAACACCCGATAGTCATAATACACTATAACTAATTTATCAACACATGATAAAGAATTATAAAAAGGATTATAAAAGGGTAATATTTTTTTATAAATGTTATGAAATTGGAAATTAGTTTAGTTATGTTTATTTTATAGGAGGTTAGAGTGTCATCAACTAAGAAAGGGAATAAGGTAAGGGTTTGTTGTCTCAAGTTCATCTTCATTGAAGCATGATTACATGTTTTCCACCTACTAATATTTTAATGTGGTATATATACTTACAAAAAGAATTATATAATATTAAATAATCCTTTTTATATGATATAAAATTTTTTATTTCACAATATTTTTAACATTCTCTTTCAATAAATTTACTTCTCAAGTTGTAATGGTTTCACCTCAGATTTTTTGTCTTTGAGGCACCCTTTCTTTTATGCTATTAATTTAATATAAATAGTATGTATATTAAATTTTTTTTAAGAAATTTATTTAATCATATCCATAATTTTATTTTAACTCTAATTTTATGTCACCTCCATTTTAGGGGGTTTTTATTGGAATCTTTTTTAAGCCATAAGGGTTTTCATCTCAACTTCTCTTCATTGAGACATGTTATATTGTTATGCATAAATTATTTATTTATGTGGTGTATATTTTGTCTAAAAATTAATTTTTGAATAATATGTGATTTAATTCACTTGATTTACATAACTATATAACTTTTAATCTTCTAATAACATTTGATTTAAAAATTACTATATCTGTAATGTGTTTTTTGTGACTCAAATATCTACCTTAGGTCGTATTCACTATTAACTATCTATTATATTTCATGATTGATATATTATGACATATTATGAAGTTATATGGTACATATACTGTATTTTATAGGGAAATAATGTTTAACACCAAATTATTCTTCCTCTATGATTCTATTGTTTGATTAAAACACATATTGTTAAGAATAATTTGTATTAACTTTATTGGATTTCCCTTCAGTATTATTTTTTAGTTTCTAGAAATGTTCTACATTACCTAATAGAAATTAATTTTTTTTATCTTCATTTATCCCTTTTTCATTAATTAATTTTAAATAATAGTTTTTATTATCCTTTTAATATTATGGGTTGTCAAACAAAGGCTATTTTAAAATGTTCAAATGTTTTTCCATCCATTCAAATTAATGATGTTTTATCATCCCATCCACATATTATTTTGATGAAAATTTTAATATTTTAATTTTACATTACTAAATATTTTTTTTAAATGTAATATTTTTCAAATTATTTTTAATTTTGTATTATTTAAAACAATATGTCTTTTTCTAGTTCACAGTGTTAAAAGTAAACATTTTCAATGTTTTTTCACTTCCAATTTTTGAAACATTTTTCCTTAATAAGGATTGTTTATTTGGTTCCAACGAGAATGTACCCAAGTGGTACAAGCTCCTTCTTGGCATTCAAAAGACCCGGGTTCAAATCCGGGTAGGGATGAATTTCTGGGTTACTGTAGCAGGGCACTGTAGCGACGCACTGTAGCAGACACTATAGCAGTGGTGGAACTACAGTGGCGACAGAACTATAGCAGTGGAGGAACTATTGCAGGATACTGTAGGGGCGGCGGGTATTGTAGCAGGTACTATAGCTACGCAGGGTACTATAGCAGTACTGTTCACTGAGGGTCCTTTGGGCCAAAAAATGGGCTTTCAAGCTTTGTATTCAGGCCACATGGCCTTGGGCCTTCGGGCTATGTTTTGGGTCTCCCTCTACCCTATAAAGAGGTCTTTGCTTTAAATAATAAATTGAGGCTTCGGCCCCAAACTTAAAAAAAAGGATTTTTTATTAGGAAATTTTTATAATATGTTATTCAAAGGTCTTCTATGTACCTTCCCAATAATGTTTTTGGATTTATTTTTCACTTCAATGTTTTAAAAAGGTTTTGTGAAAACTATTTTATTTTTAAAACTATTTACCCTTAAAGATTTGTATTTCATGATGTGATGTTTTCATAACCCTTTATATATTATTATGATTTGATTTATTCGGTAAAGTTAGAGTTTTTAGATTTTATGATTTCTTAAGATCATGTTTTGTGGTGTTTTTGATAGTTTTGGGATACACATTAATTATCCATAGGTTCTTTATAAGATGATAAATGTTTGATTTTCATGTTGAATGAAAATGAATGGATTATGAGATTGGTGGGACCTATAACTCCCTCCAATTAATTGGGTAAAGGATTATATCTCATGATATATAAATTTTATGTGAACATGTTTTCAAGTATATAGTATCATAAATGGTGAGTGTGATGCCATTAAGCTATACTCACAATTTTACTTGAGAACATGTTAAAAAATAGATAGGTTTAAAAATATTAAGTTTGATAGTGTTAATATATTCTCACAATTTTATTTTTTAATAGGTTAGTGAGTAGATAGGTTCACAAAGGATAAGTGTTATGGTATTAATATCTACTCACAATTTTATGTGTGAACTAGTAAGTGAGTAGATAGGTTCACAAAGAGTGAGTGCGAGGAAATTTATCTCTACTCACAGTTTTACATCAAAACATGTTAGTGATTTTCTAGGTTCACAATGATAATGAATCCCATTTTTATGATTATTCCAAATTTTCATATTTTTTACCAAGTTATACCTTGTTTTCAATATTATGCCGTATTTTTAAGGTATTATGCAATTTTATACCATGCACACATTTATTATGATTATTGATATTTGATTTAGAGACATTTTATTTCTTTTATGGTTCCATAATGATATTCTTATGACATACCATTTCCCCACAAAGTTTAATGATTATTATCCATAGTCTATTGGTATTTTATGATGTTATTTATATGTTTATCATATTATCCTTCATGTTTATGATCTAATACTTTAAGATATTTATTTTACCTGACTAAGAATTTGGGATAATCCTTTATTATGTTTTTAATACCCAGGTTATAAAGCTGATTGTACCATGATAGATTTCTATAAAGGGTATGGAGGAGCATGATTATAGATTAATGTTTTAAAGTGTTCTAAATTTGTTTTTGATATAGATAATCTACCTAAAATTTAACCATTAGGTCTTTGGGTTGTGATTTTTTTTGAGTTTTATTATTTAAATAAATATCTTAATGTATTATTTAATAAATGTTAATCTTGGGTTAGTTCTATAATTTTTGATGTCAGGATTCATCTTCTGGTATAAGTCCCATCCAAGTATGCAATCTTGAAATGTGACTAATATTATTTTATCCCATGTTTCTCTAACTGATCATGAATCACATGGGCTTAGGTATCTATGGTCATCATGAAACTATCGTGAAAATAATGCCTTAAAAAAGCACCATTATTAGGTATACAAAGTCACTATTATATCTTATTCTCAAAGGGACATATTCCCCATAGACGTGACTTTAAGGGGACACATTCACAATGATGTAACATCAATCTTCCACCTTAGGTGTAACCCAAATCTCTATCCAAAATAAATGGGATTTTATTCCTATATCGATAGGATACATAGGATGTATCCCAGAGGATCAAACTCTACAGCATTGACAAATTACCTTTTTTATTAATCCATATTCATGAAAAAGTCATATCCCCACTCTTAGGGATATATTTCATCCGGATTCAATCATCCCATCCACATACAACCACATTCCAAGAAAGAGTTATCTTTATAGGTCTATAATTGTTGTAATTTCAACACAATATTATTGGGATACATTAATTTTATGTCTAACCATGAAGGGATTCTAATAAGTAAGTCCCACACCTACAATTTCTCAACACCTTTCACATAGTCACCATCACCCCATGATGTTAAGGTGCATGGATAAATCCTTATCATACAAACATAAAAGGTACGACCTATCCCATTAAGTGGTGCCAAAAAACGTGTGTTTTTATTTATTTCACAAGGAAACATAAGAATACATATCAAGGTCTTAATCTTGACACCAAACCAGTGAATGAATTCTTAAATAGATACAAACTCCAGAGTTCCCAATTGTGTATCTTTAAACCATGGTTCCCTAAAACCTGGCATCACTAAGTAATAAAAAAACTATATTGAGAAAATATAATACATATCGATGGTATCATTGATATATAACATTTTAAACAAACATATGTTCATATTAATTGTAATCTTATGAGACATTCATATTTTCACATCAATACAAGATAATAAATAATTTCTAACATAGTGGTTAACTAGTTCCCTACAGGGATTTGGGAAGGTTTTAAAAATATAAATAAAATCTTTAATAGAGTCTCTTAGTAGAAAATATATCCCCCTAAAATAGTGTGATGATCCCTAACTACAATCATCTTGAAAAATTCAAGTTCATAAGCATCATGGGTAAAACACCTCAATGGATACATGACTTAGAAAAACAAGTATGTATCCTATCATGGAGTGTGATAAATTGGGTGTTTCAGATCCATGAATAAAACTATTAGGAATATTATAAATATTCAAGTAATTCCACACATATTAGTAAACACTTTTTTCCCTTTAGGATAGAAAAATGCCTTTATTTGAAACCAACATCGTTAAAAGGATAATTAAATTATTGTTTTGAAATGAATCAAGGGGAATAAAAGGATAATTGGAGATAAAAACAATTTGATCTTCCACCAGGTAAAAGGTTACTTTGGTAAAATGTAAAAGAATGAATATTTAAGAAAACATAATTAAAAGAAATGTGAATTGTTCTTCACAAAAAATGAATTTTAGGGAAATGGTAGAAACATAAAAGAAGAATAATTTGGTTTAAAACATGATTTCCAAAAAATAAGGTGTAAATAGAATATAAAATCATCATATTTAATGAAATATCAATATTTAAAGATAATTTTCAAATGGAATTGAGTATTACCCAAGGATTCGAGTCACAAAATCCCCTTACAATTTGATGGGAAATTAACTCAAAACCTATTGAATGAGTGAAAGATAATAAATGTGAACTAAAAATTTCATTAATAAAGGGTATTAAATGATATAAAATCTCAGTTATGTAGAATATACACCAATTAAAATAAATTAGGTTTATAATATAAAACATTTCTAAAAGGGAGGATTTTGAGATGAAAAACATTATAGCTTTTGAATTTTCTGAGTCAAAACCATAATATAGAAATAACATGGAATATAAACTTTAATACCATAAAATATAATACTATAATGATTAAAAATAAGAAATTGGAATTAGTTACACCATATCAAATAAAACATGGTGTATGAGAAGAAATATGTTTCAAGAGGTAAAAATTTGAGACTAGAAACCCTTAAATTGAATTTTCACTTAAGCAACCATTATCTAACATCTTATATGATTAACATAACTATCTTAATCACTTATATCTTAAACTTAATATAAAAAAACTACCCTTTTTATAATTATTTTATAACTATATACTATAAATATGTTAACCGATTATAGTTGGTGTTTTTCATTGAGTATTAGAATATTCGTTTTGTTTTGTTTTGTATACACATCATGAAGATGAGATCGATTCTCAAAAGTGGTTTCAAGGTAAAAGTTCCAATATAATTTAAGATTTAATTTTTTTTTCAATTATCACTCAATTCCCATTTTCATTAGGTGAAATAAATGAATACGACCTTTGAAAATTCAAATCATGGTGAACTAGTTTTTGATGTTTTTAATGATCAAAAGGTGATATATTAATAAATATTTTAAATATTGAATATAAAATTATAGAATCATTAAACAAATTAAATATATAATTTTTATATGATACTACCATTATATTACATCCCATAATAATTTATGACATATTCATTATAACAACATTTATGTAGGTGATTACATTGACCCAAATGGTAAAATTTTATAATTATTTAATGAGTAAGGGGATTTATTTAGATAATGATAATGTGAAATATAAATTTTATTAAAAATTTAATAAAAATAATATATCTTCATAAAATACTTTCTAGGAACTATCAATGGTGGGTAGTGATGATAAATTAAATTCATTGTTCGTTGAGGCGGTAGTCCACATGTACGCATGATTGCCAATCCCATTTTACAATGAATGAGTGGAAAGATGGAATTTGATAAATTATTATTTAAAAGTTAAAAATTTTGTTTATAAAACATTATAATTCATAAAATCCATGTTACTATCTATGATAGGAGGTGATGACAAATGAAAAACATCACTTCATTGAGGTAATAGTTCGTACGTATGCATGACTACAGTTATTTTTCTTTCTTAGTGGATGGAATTAATTGAATAATACTTGTACAATAAACATAATAAAATAAAAGTTTACTAATTATAATTATCTAAATATATTAATAAGTTTTTAGATTATTTTGGAAGAATTATAGTAAAATAAAAGAGTTAGTGAAAGTAATTCTCACATTGGAAGCTTGAGTTTTATCATAGAAAAATAATTGGAAATAAAGGCCCAAAGAAAAAATAAGGTGAAAATAAGAATATGTAAGTGTAAATATATTTATCGGAGGAGAAAAATTTAATATTTTAAATAATAAATTCTATCGATATGGGAGTCTTAAAGTGGTAGAAGTTTTATCTTTTTAAAATCGAAGGGAAGGGTAGTTTTGGAAATCCTATTTACCTTTTAAATAATGATGGGTCACCATTAAAGGGTAAATTGATAAAAAATAGGTAAAATTTGAGTTTAAATGTGTTTGTGTGTTTATTATCCTTGTACAATCCTTTTGGAGGAAAATTTAAGTGTTTTTGGGTGTTTTGTTTTCGATTTTTTTTTCATTTACCCTAATTTATTTTTATCATGGTAATTAATTTTTAAACTTATTAATTAATATTAATGTAAACAATTTATGGAGAGACTCTGTTTTTGACCTCTAAGGCTTTGGAATATTCTTAATAATATTTCCAAATCCAGGCGCCGAGTTGACACAGGAATATGAGGGCCAGTTTTCCTCTGTGGGATGATTTTAAAAAAATTAAATATATTTTAGCATATGTGCGTAGTTTTATTTGAAAGGTGATTAAATCTTGAGTGGAGACTTGGATTAGATTTTTTAGAATTTTGTTGAGTTTATAATGTCACATTTACCCTATGCGTAATATAATATTTTTCGGTGATAGGTGTTAGGTCAGAGGTGAGTTGGGGGACAGGATATTAGGAGGGTATTTAATTAAAAATATAATCCCTCCCCCTCTCCTTACCCTTATACAAACATAAGATGAGAAATAACACCATCCCTTATCCCTCTTTGGAGATGAACAACCTGAAGATAAAATCAATTAAATGAGGTACCATTGAACTCGGATCTTGATATTGATCACTATGGGATTGTGCAACAGTAGCTTTTGAGTGTGGATCTGACCACAAAGCTTTGACATTTCACCCATGAGGTAGGAATATTTGAGTTTTAGTCCCTATCCACTTCTTATGCATTTGTTAATGGTTTTAGAGCCCATAGACAACTACTAGGGGCCACTTTTGGGTCAATTTGTGCTTTTCAGGGTGAACGAGGGTCTTTTGGGCTATGTGTAGGGAATTAAAGATGGATTTTGTCAGATAATACGGCTTGTAAACTAGTAAAATATGCCATGTTATTGTCTTATTTAGGGGAGATGATGTTTATGGTCTACACACCATGTAGGGACCCTCATCGTGTGGCTATGGGAAATAGCCAGCATATCCATGTAAGAGTACATGGTTGTGTGCAGGAACTTGACCAAAGTACATAGAAACGGGGTCTGGTACACATGATTGGGTATGCCACACAGTCATATGACCAAGAAACTTGAGCACGTCTTGTATTTTGGGATGCACAACATGTAAGGTACATGGATGGTTGTGCCATGTGAAGGAGAAACACAGTCATGGGTTGAGTGAAGTGGTACATGTTGTGTACTCTCTATAAAAGCTATGCATTTTACATGGGTTCAAAAACTGTGTAGAAGGGATACATGGAAAGGTGTTTTGGGGGGTTCACACACCATGTGGACCCCTTTACATGCCATATATTCCATGGGAGGCTTCTTGATATCTTCTTCCTCCCTTATATCCTTCTTTATAGCTTGGATTCAGGCTCGTGAGTAGTATAGTATGAGAGTTTTTCCACATAGAATGAAATGATGGACATGGTTTGGGCCTAGAAGGTATGGTGTATAGGATATTTTGTATGGGTTGTTTGGGTTAGTGATCCCTTGACTAGATGGGTTGATTGGGTCCCCTTAGTCCTTTTTCAGAATGTTTAGACTGGTAGGGTTGATTGGGTCCCCGTGGTCTCCATTGGTGACGTTTCAACTGGAAGGGTTGAGTGGGTCCCCCTGATACATTCTCTATGAGGGTTTTCTGGTTTACATCCCCTTCATCATACTGTTACCCCTCTTTGGATACTTTTTATACTTGAACTGTTGGTGGTTCCCCACTTTCTAGAGTGAGTTATCTCAATCTGCTTCGACAACAGACTCAACATATATGGGGAATGTGTCACCTTAAGAGGCCCATCATGATCCTTACATCCTTTCATTTCCCTAGAAAGGTTGGAGTCAGTGTGACCAATATTCACCCAGGAATCAATCCTCTACCCAAGATGATTTATCCTATAGGGGTCAGAGACCCAGGTAGCCCTGGGCATAGAACCTGTATCTGTGTATTGGGAGTTTCTTCCTTCTATGATCTATCATGACATTTTCCTTAGCGGGGTTCTCAGAATTGGTGTGACCAACTCTACATGGTCATTGATCCCTTGCTAGGTGAGTTGAACCATATTTAGGTTGTTGAGAGATACCCCTTTTTGTGTTCAGTGTTTTGACTAGGGTTTTAGAGTCCCCCACTGGACCCTGGGTGAGATCCCTTACCTGATGAGATGATTTTGTTTTAGTCACTAGGTGAGTTCATTAGTGGTTTTGTCCATTGAGCATGTCCTCATGGATAGGTACTACCATATTTGGTCAGGTTGTGCCGTAGATTCATTTTTCCCGATTAAGTGACATCTCTCGATTGAGTGCCATTAGGGATGGAGAGGTTGACTCATCACTTGTGAATTATCAATTCTTATCCCTTCTAATTATATATCCCATTAGGTATGGTTAGGTTCTTGGTGTGTGTACTCTAAGGTAGGATTCTACCTTAGTTAGAGCCCCAAATCAGAACCTGTTGTCGTCTATGAGGTCAGAACCTCATGTGACTGTTGTGAGTGTTGTGTTGGAACTTTGAGTTGGCTACTATAGACCATCTATGGTCAAGGCCATGAGACATGATGTCAATGTTGAGTATATATGGGTATGTTATAGGAGTCCCTGCAGTGTTTGTCATTTTTATGACATGCTGGGGACATCGATTTGACTAGTCATGTCTAGAAAAAGATGGTATCACAATGGAGTTTCTCTATTGTTTGGGTTCCCTCTAGTTGGGTCAAGTTGACTGTTGCCTTTCAGTTTCTCCATTTCATTTTGGGGTTTTGGGGTTCCTACTGAGTATCTTTATACTCATACTTGTATGGGATTTTCCCATACATGTTGTGTCTTGTGTAGACCACAGGTCCTTCGATAGCATCCCAGGAGGAATTAGAGTAGGCATAGTGTATTAGATGGACTGGCCAACGTTTTTACAAAGAGCCATGCCATGCAGCTTACCAAAGGGAGTTTTACAACATTCTCCTCTATCTAAGAATGTTTGATTCTTTGAAGTTTTATTTTGGCGGGCCCTGTATTTTCCATTTTGGTACTTTTTCTATATTTTAGTTTGAGATAGATGTATATATGAATTTTAGTTTCAGTTTATATATATATATATATATCTACACTATTTCATAGACCTGTATGTGGGTGCATGTATGTAGGTAAGATAGGCTATGTCCTCCCGTGTGTGTGAATTCCTACTCTGTGCTAGTTTCCAGTCCCTAGCCTATTTAAGGTGGATTTGTGGAGTCTCGTCTTAAGCCATGTTGTGTTGGCTCATGACATAGTGGTATCAGAGTGTGCTCCAAATTGAGAACGTCGTTGTGAGCTTGGTTGGGTTTTCATTGTGGTAGTGTTAGGATGTTTCAAGTTTAGATTTCAGGATAGGGACTCCAGTATTGGTGTTGATGGCCAAAGTATCTATTCTCTAGGACTTTGAGAACATTAATTTTGACTTGTTATGTTAGGACAATAGTTTCATGGGACATAAAGTTACATGCATCATATAAGATTGGGTTTTGGGTTTTTCCTACCCTTCTTGAGTAACCTCCCCAGACATGCTCTTTGACCGTGGTGTATCTTGGATTTTTTTCATGATGTCTCCACGATTATAGTCTTCAATTTATCCACTAATGGGTTTCTTGTATGAACCGATTATTTATGAGGTAACTCTTTAGGGGCCTGGTCACAAGGTAGGTTCTCCTCTAATTGTGAAGTTGGTGGATCCACCACCCATTGAGCAGCACATTGACCCACCAATGAGAGTTTAGGTGGATGCATCATGTCAAACCAAGCTGTGGATAGATCTGTTAGTGTTAGAAGGTGATTCTCTTGGGTTACACATGCACCACAATATTTAGAGACAAATTTCACCCAAGGACCTGTTCGATCAGGACCCGCAGTTAGCATGAGTGCAATGTAGAAGGCAATGGCGTTTTCAGAGGCATACTCATGACCATACTCAGGTTTTATTCTGGAGATCTGGTCAGTAATAGGAGAGATACTACAACACTTGTGAAGGAAGGGGACATATTGTGAGCACTTTTCTAACCTGCGATGTTGACGAGGGAGAGTTAGTTGACAAACCATCTTGGTAGTGGCGGTAGCAGTGTCAGTGAGGTTCGTCGAACAATAGACAAGATGTTGGAGCCAGTGCTTCAGGTGTTGGTTAGCAGTTTCTATTTCCACTACCACCACACCCAGGTGGTCTATTCTAGGCTCAAATAGCTACTGGATAAGAACTCAGTCTATTTCAGGCACTAGAGGGTGTTTACCCAAAGGCTCTAGATGAATAGTGGTACACTCTGTGTCCTTTCAACTTCCTATAGTAGGATTGATAGACACTGATAGGATGTACTTTTTTCCTTTCCACATTTCATGAGGTTTTGTTTGGTGTTTCTCTATATCACTTTGAATGCATGAAAAAGAGGGATCCTTCCCCCACCAAGATGTTTTTTTGTGACGTGATGAAAATCATGCGGGCGAGTCAGTCCCGCCCAAAACAGATATTATCAAGGTGTAGTGGTTGAGTCCCTTATATATTTTTTTCACGAGGTTTGGTGGTGTGTTATTAGTCGAAGGCCTGGTAATACCAAGTATGAGCATCTGGGAAGGTCTTTTTTTTCTTTAGTTCCCTCATGTTCTTGGTGTCAGCTTGTACGCCGAACACTCAAGGAGGTTATGGTGTGGTTTAAAGTGGACTTGTATTCATAGGAGGGATGGAAACTTCCCTAAATAAGATAAACCATTTAGGTGTGATAAAAAACTATGCGGGTGAGTCAGTGTTTTCCGAAGAGGATAGTGTCGAGTTGTGGTGTATGAGTTTCTTTGACTTGTGAATTAGAGGTCAGGTTTATGGGTTGTTGGTGGTTTCACAAGGGATCATAAGGCCTAGTGTGTGTACTTAGGAAATCCTATTTTTTATCCTGGAAGCGAAGGCATTTTTCTTGAGATTTTAAGGTTTATTTGTGAGGTTTAATGTGATGGGATATCCCATGGGTGTGTTCTTGATAGGCTTCCTTAATTTGGGGAGTACATATGCTTTTGAGGTGTGGAATTAACACTAGTCACATGGTGATAAAGGATGACGAGGTTGTCTTTTTCATTGGCATCATGTTGGTGTTGGAATAGACCATTCAGAGATGGATATTTTCTGTTGGGGCTTGTTCGGGGTAGCAGTAAACCAATTAAGGTGGCCCTGGGTGTTCGGTAATGAGGTCTTGTGTCCGGTTGGAACTCGTTGAAGGTTCAGAGTATTATAAGATACCTCTGAGGTTTGTAAACCCTTTCTTTCATTTTTGGTGTGTTATTTCTCTTGAAGGTTCCCCTGAGTGTGTTCTTCTGAGCAGCACGGGAACACTTGGTGGCGTTTCTAGTGTTCATGTTTTGTTGTGGTTCCAATGGGTGCATTTTTTTTACAATATAGGAACCTCTAGAAAGCTCGCTGGCATGGGAGTCCTAGTAGAGAGATCAGGTCCTTTACAATTTTCATAGGCTTTTAATTTTTGTGGAAAAAAAAAATCCTTAAGGTGGGGAGGATGTAGAGACTTGGGTTTTAAACTATAATACCTTTAAATATTATTAATAATATTTCCAAATCCAGGGGCTGAGTCAGCGTTAAAATATTAGGACTGGTGTGCCTCGATGGGGTGATTTTAAAAATATTAAATATACTTTATCACGTGTGTGCAGTTTCACTTGAAATATGAGTAACTGTGGAGAAGAGTATTAGATCAGATTTCTAAGATTTTACTTGATTTTATAACATCGCGTTTACTATAGGAATGACATAATAAATTTTGGCTGCAGGTGTTGGGTTAGAGGAAAGTTTGTGGCCAGGATGTTAGGAGGGGATTTAATTAAAAATTAAATCCCTCTCCCCTCTCCCCTCTCCATCACCTTGTGTGCACACAG
Source organism: Viscum album (assembly GCA_963277665.1). Taxonomy (NCBI): domain Eukaryota; kingdom Viridiplantae; phylum Streptophyta; class Magnoliopsida; order Santalales; family Viscaceae; genus Viscum; species Viscum album. The sequence continues at coordinate 127,696 of CAUJRU010001593.1, forward strand.
GAGGAGCCACAATCCCCTCCCATCTCCCTCTTTCGTTACTTGAAGGCCTAATCGATGAAATGAGGTGTCATTGGAATCATATCTTGATGAAGATCGCTCCTAGATCATGCAACAGAATCTTCTGAGCACGGTTCTGACCACAAAGCTTCAGTGTTTCTCCCATGAGGTAGGCGACTTTTCATTTCAGTCCTTATCCTTATTTTTATTCTTTCTTTTTAGGTTTGAGATCCGATAGAAAAATTTATGGGCCCCTCTTAGGTCGATCGGTGGATTTTTAGGTTAATGGGGGTGTTCCGACCTATATGTAGGGAATTCCCGATGGATTTTCCCAATTACATGATGTGTAAACTAGTTCTATAGACCATGTGTTATTCCCATTTGGGGGAGAAAATTTTAGGGTTTACACATAGTGTATGTGGGGTTACATTCTGTGTAGGGACCATCCTTATGTGGCTGGGGGAAATGACCAATGTAGCCATGTAAGAGTACATGGTCGTGTGGAAGAACATGACAAAAGTACATGGACACGGGGTCTGGTAGATGGGATCAGGTAAAACACAAGGTCAGGTGACCATGAAACCCGAACACACCGTGTAATATGGGATGAACAGTGTGTATGGGACATGGCTGGCTAGGCCATGTGAAGGAGAACACAACTAGGGTTTGGGTAAACCAGGAAATTGTGTGTACTATCCATAAACGCCTTGTATGTCTATATGGATTGGAAAACATTGTAGAAGGGATACACTCCTAGGTGTCCATGCGGGTTGAAATGAACTCTGGACCCCTTTACATGTCGTGTACTCCAGGGGGTCTTCTTGAGACCTTCTAACTCCAGTATCTCCTTCTCTGTCGCTTGGATTCAGGCCTACGAGTAGCCTATTCTGATCAGTTTTCTACATAGAATGTGACTGTGGCCACAGTTTGGGCCCAGGAGGTATGGTGAGTATATGAAGTTGGTTGGTTCATTTGGGATAGTGATACATTGATTAGATGGGTTGAGTGGGTCCCCCTGGTCCTTGTTCAGGATGTTTAGACCAGCAGGGTTGAGTGTGTCCCCCTGGTCTCTATTGGGTATATTTCAACCAGAAGTGTTGAGTGGGTCCCCCTAGACCATTCATTATGAGGGTTTTCGGTATCAAATCCCCTTTTGCAAACTATAACACATCTTTGGCTACTTTGCGTACATGTAGCATGGGTGGTTCCCCCATTTTTGGAGTAAGTTATCTCAATATGATTCGATAGCAGACTCACCAGATTTGGATCATCTGTTGCCCTGAGAGGCCCGATGCGATCCTCACATCATTTTGTTTCCCTGATAGGGTTGGAATTAGTGTGACCAACATTTACTCGAGCATCGATCCTCTTCCTAGGATGATTGTTCTAGTCGGGACAGAGCCCCTAGTGATCCTTGGGTGCATAAACTTTATTTGTGTATCATGTGTTTCTTCCTTATGTGACCTATCGTGACTTTTCCTTAATAGAGTTATTAGAATCGGCTTGAATATCTCTACATGGGTATTGATCTTATACTAGGTGAGTTGAACCAGATTATTCTTGTTGCATGACACACATTTTTGTGTTCGGTGTTCTGAAAAGGGTTTTAGTATCCCCCAACAGACCCTGGGAGGGATCCCCTACACGAGGAGTTAGAGTTGTTTTAGTCAATAGGTGACTTCTTTCGTGGAGTTGTCTTTAGAGCATGACCTCATAGATAGGCACCACAAGAGTTTTTAGGGTTGTGCCATAGATTCATTTATCCCGATTGAGTGACATATCTTTGTTGTGTTCCATCATGGATTGTGAGGTTGACTCATCACCTGTGAGTTGTTAATGGTTTTACACTATCATTTTTTATGCCATCATGGATGGTTAGATTATTCGTGTGTGTGATTTGAGGTAGGATTCAACCTTAGAGCCCCGGATAGAAACCTGTTATTGTCTATAAGGTTAGAACCTCATGTAACCATTGTTAGTGTTGTGTTAGAACATCAAGTTGGCTATAGTGGACAATCTATGGTCGAGACCATGAGACTTGGTGTCAATGTTGAGTATATTTGGGTATGTTCTGGGATTCCCTGTGGTGTGTGTCTTTTCATTGACATGCCAGGGGCGTCAAGATGACAAGTCATGTTTAACCAAGGATGGTCTTATGATGGAGTTTCTCTCTTGTTTGGGTTTGGTTGGGTCGAGTTGACTATTTCCTTTCAGTTTCTCCCACTACTGAAAAAACGGCAGATACCCACAGTTCAAAACCGTGGGTATAGCCCCCAAAACCGTGGGTATAGCCTATACCCACGGTTTTTGGAACCATGGGCTGGAACGACGTTGGTATAGGTCCCCAACCTATACCCACGGTTTTCCAAAACCATGGGTATAGGTTTCCTGCCACCATGTCACCGAAACATATCCAATTGCCACGGTGTCAACGACTTTTACCCAAAGATTCAAAACCATGGGTATAGGTCCTAAAATAATGCAGGCACTGAGATTCGATCCCACAACCACTTCGCTACAAACACTGCATCTAACCACTACCTTAACTTCACCTATATGTATATATATATATATATTTAGTTAAATATAGTTATAAAAACCGTGGTTATAGAGGGAAGAACCGCGGGTACAGGGTTCCCGCCAAAAAAAATTTCCTTCCTGCGGAAATTTTTTTTTTTCTGCGCACACAAAATTGACCTATACCCACGGTTTTGAAAAACCGTGGGTATATGTATTTTATCCCAGACCTATCCCCACAGTTTACCCCCAAAGTGTGGGTATAGGGACCCGTATGCCCACGGTTTTGGGAAACCGTGGGTATAGGTGACTTTTCCAGACATATCCCCATGGTTTTCCAAAACCATGGGGATAGAGCCCCCTATACCCACGGTTTTGGAAAACTATGGGTATAGGTCATGAAAATTCACCTATAACCACGGTTGTCCAAAACTGTGGGTATGGGGGGGGGGGGGGGGTTCTATACCCACAGTTTTGGGGAAAACCATGGGGATAGGTCCATTTTCTAGTAGTGTCCCTTTCCTTTTGGGGTTTTTTGGGTGCTTACTAATGATATTTATACTCACCCCTCCACAGGCTTTGACCACACGTATTTCATCTTGTGCATATCATATGTCCTTTTACAGAGTCCCAATAGGACTTAGAGCAGGTATATTTTTGTAGATGTACTAACTAGGGTTTTTACTGGAGCAATACCATGGAGCTTATTAGTGGGAGTTTTATAGAATTCCCCTCCATTTGAGCAGGTTGTACGTGTTTCACTTTTATTTTGGTGGGCCCTATATTTTCAATTTTTGTACTTTTGTTGTACTTTGGTTTGGGATAGATGTATGCATGTATTTTAGTTTCAATTAATATATATATATATATATATATATGTCTTCACTGTTGAGTGGAGGTCTATGTGGGTGCATGTGTACAGGTAAGACAGAATAAGGCCACCCATGTGTGTGATACCTTACTCAGCACTATTCGCTAACCCTTGACCTTTTGAAGGTTGGCTGGGAGAGTCACAGCTCGAGTCCCATTTGGTCGGGTCATGAGAATTTAATGTTGGACCACTTACATAAATTGAACCTTCTAATATTAAATTTGGAAATAATTTTCTGAAATATAAATTTTTAAGGGATGAAATGTTAATTTTAAAGTAAACACACATAATGTGTTAAAACAATTATTTTTGTAAAATGATTATTTTATGTTTTAGAATTTATGTACAAGAAAATATTATCATATATAATACGTTTTATGATATAAAATGGTTTATTATAAACAACATATAAGGTAGGTATCCTTAAAATTCGGATAAAACTAAATTTCACCATCAATACACTTAATTAGAAGGAAATAACGAAAATAGTATTTGTTAAAGTAAAATTCTTATTTAGTTATAAGAATGTCAGACATAGATTTATAAGTTCAACGAATGTTAAAATTATTAATTTTATTAATTAAATATATATTTTATTACTTAAAAGTTTTTTAGTATTTTAGGATGCACTTACTTAATGAAAAAATCATAAAAATTATAATTTTTGCAAAAACCATTTTTTCGACTAAAAACCGACATTTTTAGAAAAATATCAAAAATCATTATAAAGTAAATTTTTATGTAAATAATTTATAAATTATGTTCATTTTATAAAATTAAAATTCTAAAATTTATATATTTTGTTTTTAAATGAAAATAAAAAATATAAAGAAAAACAAATTTTATTAAGAAATGACATTTCAAAACATTTAGTGTTTTTAATATTATTTTACTAAAATTTATAATATAAAGAATGATAATATATTTTTTATATGGTTAAATATTATATGTTATCATAATTCTCTTTTAAAAGTTGTTTATTTCATTTATTTGGATAAAATACGCAATATTTTAAAAAATTTATCCGTGAAAGAATAATTTTATTAATTATTCATCTTCAAAATATAGTAATTTTTAATTTATTACTATCTTTTTATTTATAATGGTTTTTTTATTCATATAATTTTCCTAGTAATATTCACCCAATATGTGATGACTTTATTTTTTAGTGCAGCGTATGTAACAAGTTATGAACATTGTATTAATTTAGAGAAATATATTTCAAAATCTTGGGGTGTTACAAGACCCCTTGAAACATACCCCTATTGTCTTACAAAATTGATGTATAATTATGTTATGTTTTTTCTAAATAAAGGGTTTATATAATTTTTATATATGTTCTGGTTGATATGGGGATGTCTCTTACAAGGGAATCAAATATGAGTGTGTGACTTGTTTGTAAATGAATTGATATGCACACACACACACACATATATATTGTTTTGGAATAATTGTTTGAATCACCTCCATTTTTGATTCATTGGTAACCTAAGGTGTCTTGGTGGGATGTCTAAGTACACATCATTAATAAGTTTATAATCATAACCTCACTAGTGTCGCTAAGATAAATCTTATTCTGCTTATGGGATATGCCCCATTATAAGGACAGTGGTGGAAACACCGAGATTTAGGGTAGGTTGTTTTTATGATGAACTGTTCATATTTAGTAGTTGTATAGAATTGTCCAATATAATCCCAATATATCCTATGTGAACATGATGTTGTATCTACAAACTATCAATGTTGAGCATTTTCAATAAAGTTCAAATGTTTCCTTTTAAAAATAACAACCATTAATTTCTTACTTATTAATATAGAAATAAAATGTTTTATATTTTTATATTTTCAATTATCAAAAGCTAAGTTTTAAATGGTGTAAATCATGTCTTATTTGATTTAGGAAATAAAAGACTAATTTTTATATGAATATATATATTTTAAGACTAACATTAAGTAATTTTAATTTTAAGGTGTATGAATGGACTAGTGGGTGGTTACTGGATATGATATATATGTAACAACCATAACCCTAGTGTTTCCCCATAGGAAACTGTTGGCCATCCTATATAGTATTAATAGTTTTTATAATAAAAAATCATGTCAACTTCTATTAATCATGTATAAACATTTCAATCATA